>JAKSZP010012416.1:0-53425 GCA_022478985.1 Massospora cicadina
AGTTCTTTGACTTGAAGTAGATGCTGGGTCCATGTCACTTCAAATAGCTGGGCATTTTGACTAAATTGCTCCTTGAGGTAGATGGAGATTCTGCTATCCAATACTACAATCTGATCATGGATCTCATTGATTAATCATTAGTTATCAAGAATAGCTTTGTGATTGTCATGCATGAAGGAGGAGGCGGCGTCATAGAAGTCGATAATGTAGGAATATAAATTCTGGGTGAGCCTTAGTTGCTGGGAGACCTCCTGATGGTGTAATCTGACTAGCTGGAGGAGGTGATGGATAGCGGGGTGGACAAAGTTATGAAGGTAGAATTCAGGCCCCAGGGTAAGCTCCTCAGCTGGCAATAAAGCTGAGGCGTAGAGGTCCTGCATTGTGGAAGGTATGGAGGAGGCATGGGGGTGGCTGGAGTGGGCGCCCTCAGAGTAGATGCCATTTATTAGTTGTTGAATGACATCATTGAGGTTCTCATACTGGAGTTGGTATTGGCTCCCATCTAGGGAGGGCAGCGAGAGTTGAAAGGCGGCCTAAAATTATAGCCTCTTTGGCTGCGAGGGTGGCATTGCATACCATGAGGTACTAACCCATTGTGTAACACTTCTCGATTGACCAGTAGTTTGGTCATCAGGGCTGCTATTGGTTTCCATTTTTGTGATAGACGTTTTCACTTAGAACAGCTCAAAGCCCCCTGTAGTGAGCACCACTTCTGTCAGCGCTACAGTTCTTCAGACTGGCGCCAGGGTTTGCGGTAGCTCAAAGCTGGAAAATTTAGAAAGAGCGCTGAGGAGGAGATAGGAAAATGGGTTAGAATACTGAATATTTTATTATACTAAAAAACTTCAATATTTATAGGGTGTATTGGGACTCGGTGCCTTTGGGATCATTGGGGCCTCATCTGTTCAGGATCTTTACTGATCTTCTGAAATGGCCTCCTCATGGGCATCCTTAATGAGTAGCGTCGCTCACCTGACTGAATGGGTGAAAATGCCGCCCCACGTGACTCAGGAATAGGGGAGGAGGATCCTGAAATAGATTTAGCTTATGTAGGCTCAACGACTGATTCAGCATGGCCTGATTTGGAAGAAGGGAATTTGATTTGATTTCTATCTCAAATTCTGACATTAACCAAAAACAAAACCTCCAACCAGGCGGGTAGCAGAATACCGCTAACCTACCATGGCAGAGGGTGAGGGGGGTCAGGCGGCTCTTCTGCAGACATATTCTTTATGACAGAATCATCATTGTTTTAGAGACTGACAAAAGCGAAGAGCCAGGGCGTTGGGGCATCAGCGTGGTGAGGGTGGATGGCAGTGAAAATTTGGTTCTCTTCTTCAAGATCAGCTTGGAAGATAGCTTTAACGAATTCTTCTAAGTGATGTTCAGCTTAAATGCGGGCTTTATGAGTTGGGAAAAATTAGTTATATTTTGCTAGGTGATTTTAGCAGATGGGTCAAAATCTGATAGACTTGCCACATGCTGGACTGAGTCTTTGCCTTTTTTAAAAACTTGTTGAATTTATCCCATGTTGCATTGGGGAAATCAGGGGTCATTCAAGATGGATAGCCCTTTATGATATTGAGACAATGACTGGGTCACTGCTTTGCATAGGTTTGGGAAATGGGTGAGGCCAACGCTGCTAAGGCGAGCTGGTGGCCACTTTGGAAGAGACAGCATTGGGTTTAGGAGCGAATCTCTTGATGGATGTGATTTTGTTAAAATTAGAATTGTAAAAATTGGCCCAACATAATTGAGTTGGCCAAGAGGTTCGCCATGTAACTATTTGTGAAAACGTTACCAGATCATCAATTTCAGCCAATAGGTCCCATAGATTCTGGTGTACAATAATAGTTGATGGAGAATTCAGGTGGTTAGGAGTCGAATGGGCTGATTGGGTGCAAATGGTGTTCCAGGCCTGACTCTGATTGGCGTGGGCAAAATTGGGTGGTCTAATGTGGGTGAGTGATTTGGTGGGGGCCAATTTCCCACTCTGGCCCATCAAATGAGAACGTTGAGTAAAAGGTGGCAACAAAACGCCCCATTCAGATTCTGCTTAATGTGGCTCAGAGGCCACACCAGAGGAAGTGACTTGGGGCAGGATTTTTTTGAATGGTCGAGTCCAAAACAGAGAGGACAAAGTTGGCGACCATTATCCACCCTAGCCCAAAAGAAATGCTCAAGTTCTGCTATCATGAGCATGGGGGATTTGTTGGGCTATGGCAGGGTGATGTGGGATAATGGTGACAGTGGCGCAAGGTGCAGCAAGGTGCTCTTCACCAGAAGGAACGGTGAAGATAAGGCTAGCTGTTCCCCATAAACCAAAAGCCCCACCATCAGCTGATCATATGAAATCTGGGGTGGGAGGTGAGATGGGAGGGATGCAAAGGATGCCCACAATGTGGTGTCTGAAGGAAGGCGAGTAAGGGTAGTAGGGATGGGAGTATTTTTTATAAAGAAGGGGTGTTAAAGCAGCTGCTGAAGCATCCTCCTCCATCAGGAAGCCTATGTCAAAATAGCTCTTGAATGGGCGGAAATTGATAAAGCCAAATGGCACAAGCGCAGTTGTGGCAACTCAATAATTGCCTTGTCAGCATATAGGAATAAATGTCTATAGCTGACTCATAGGCAAAATTGTATAGTAGAGCGGGGGAGGGCGAGAGGATGGGAGTGAGAAGGGTGGATGCGTTCCAGGTGGAGCGCTAAGTCCTGTGGGGGACAAAACTACCAGAAAAATTTGACAGGCTAACTGACCCTGTGCAAATGCATTTGCCTACAAGGCAGAAAACGCTAGGTATTGGAGCACCACTAACCCACATTGAAGCAGCAGGCGGCAGATTTGCGGTCATTTTTACAAAATGGGCATGGCCAAATGGCGTTGGTAGAATACACTTTTTTCTTGTAAAATTTGCTTGAAGTGAGATCAAGCGGAAATAAAAGTTTCCTGTTGGAACTTTAAGATGCCTTTATTATACTGTTGCAACAGATTACTAAGGACTATCTGTCCTATCCCGATTTGGTTTGCTTTCTAATAAGCAACTTTAGGAAATATTGTAGTTTCTGAAGTACAATAAAAATTGTTAAGAGATGTTATCATATGAGATATTAGTTGGTTTCTTTTGGGATATAATTCTACTCAAGATTATTGATGGATTGCTGAGGATAATGCTGACAATGTTTTTAATGATTCTAATTATTGGTTTAACATCAACTAATTGATTTTCTTTACGCGGATCAATTGATTTGTCACCAATTGATAAAGGTGTTTTTTGTAGTACTGAAGCTCTGACTATGCATTTCTTGCAGTGACTCACAGGTTGGCCTGAAAAATGGCCTGCTATAAATGGTAAATAGTCTTATTATCTAAAGCAGGCTGCTAGCATGTTAAAGCTAATAGTTGGATTTAGATCAAGGCGTTGAGACACACTTATTTTAAAATCCATCCATGGAGGGCCATAATTTAGTCAATGGTGGATACCAACTAGATAAATGAAGTGTTCATCATTTTGTATGACTTTTTATATTAAGTATATCATCAAGAGATGCCAATTTGATTGGGGTGCTATTGGGATTTTTTCCCACATTACCCAGCCAAATCAATTAAGATTCATCTGTTTGTCCACTAGGGGATTCATCCCGCTAGTGGATGTGGGAGTTATTGATTATATACAATAGATATTGTTCAGAGTATTATTCTGAACAAATAATAGGTATTTCGATGTGGTTGATCCATCAGATCAAAGTAAAAGATTGCTTAATTCTCATCAGAGATGATCCCTGACAATAAACAAGTAATTAGGTAATCAATCTTTAAAACTTATTCGAGGTAAGCTGACCAGGAGAACGACATTACCAATACAAAACAATGACCAAAAACACAAACCAAAAACCCTAAATGAGTGGTGAGATGCCAAATCAAAAAGGAAAGCCAACCAACCATGTGTAGCAGTTGTGAACCGCTTATCCCACCATGGCGGAGGGGGAGAGGGAGGGGGTACTAGAATGATTATCAATTTATTCTTCACAAATGAAGAGACGATTAAAGCTGAGAGAAAAGGGGTAGGGACATCCGCGGGATGTGGGTTAAGGAAAAATAGAAAAGGGTTAAGCTGTTTGCTAACAATCTGGGCCTGGAGCACAGCCTCTAGGAATTTGTCAACATAGTGTTCAGCTTGTATGCGTGCGTCAAGAAGCTAGAAAAATCAGTTATATTGGCTATGGTGATGCGCGTGGTGGGGTAAAATTCTGCCAGTGAAACAACTTGCTTGACAGAAGAGGTGACGGTATCCCTTAATCGTTCAATTTCCACCTTTGCAACCTCAGGGAAATTAGCAGGGTAAATTATATGTAGCCCCTCATTAAATTGAGTGACAGATATTTCAACGGCTTCACGGAGATGGCAGCTATCAGGAGAGGCCACGGCAGCCTCAGCAAGTTGATGGCTACTCAATAATGGGGTAGCGGTGGGTTTGGGGACATATTTCTTGGGTGGGAATGGGAGATCGAAATCTGAAGGTAGATATGGTTCCAAATTAATTGGAAAGTCGGGAGGTGGTACAATTTCCCCAGATTCAGTTATTTTATCCAATAAGTCCCATGGATTTTGTTTATATGTGATTGATTAAAAAGGGACGCGGTTTTGGTTGGGTAAGTTTTGGGGCGTTAAATTGTTTGGAGTGAATATGGGTACAAACCTGCTCTTGATTGGGTATATTGTGAGAATTTAAGCCGGCTTAGGCTTTGGTTGCAAAGGTTTTGTTGATTTTTGAGCGTTCAGCTGGAGGGGGTAGGGGCAGCCAAAATCCCCACTCAAACGCTGTTTGTGCGTCCTCATGTATGGGCATGGCGGATTACGCTTGTCTTAAATTGTAGGTGCAATCTTTCTTGTAATGATTCAACTCAATGCAGAGGGGGCAAAATAGTGCGGCCGCTGTCAATATGAGCCCAAAAGAAGTGATCTGGTGCAGATGGGATATGGGCACGAGGTGGGATGTACTGGGCTATGGTTGACTGGTGGGGGGTAATGGTGGTCATTGGCCGCGGTGCCAATAATTGTTCAGCACCGCTTGGGAAAAGGAAGTGAAGGATGGGGTCTGTGCCATATTTGGACAGCCCTGTCATCAATTCTTCATAGAGTGTTTGAGGGGGAAGGTTTAAAGGAAGGTTTGAAAAGGTCACCACCATTGTGGTGTCACTGGGGAGGCGTGTACGGGTTGTGGTAATAGGTGTGTTTTTATATATCATGGGCATAGTTGCTGCAGCAGCTGCGTCCTCACAGTGGGAAAACCAATATCAAAATAGCCCTTATAAGGGAGGAAGTTAATAAATCCCGCTGGTGAAAATGTGTACGTTGCTAGCTCAATTATTGCTTTGTCAGCATATGTGAAGAGATGCCCATATTTGACTCAGAGGTAAAAGTGAATATTGGATTGGGGTGGGGAAAGTGGGTGCGGGCGTGTTGGGTGGACTCGTGCTAAGTGTAATAATAAGTCCCTTGGAGGGACAAATTAGCCCAATGCATTAGGCGGGCTGGATAAGCCAGTTCACATGCATTTGCCTATTGGGAGGTAAACACTATTAGGTGGAGCACCGCTGCCCCATACTGGTTCAGCAGGTGGTGGATCTGCAGACATAAATGTAAAACTGATGCAGTGTAGGTGGCGATGGAAAATTAGTGGTTACTTTTAATCAAAATAACTTTTAATTGATGTCAAGTGGAAAGAAAAGCTTTAGGTAGTCAATTTTTTATTGATAACTTGTTTAACTTGTAGGAGTCATATAGGTTTAGTCACTGACTGACTAAGGGGTTTATGAGTTGCTGAGCGAGTTATGACACCTGTGATAAAGCAACTTTTGAGTAACCTTTTAGGATTGCAACCTGCTGTTTATGGCTAAGAGTCCCCTTACCTAAGCAGGTACTTACTTAGTAAATATAAAATGATGCGAGTTGAATGAAGGTGTAGGGAAAAGTCTTTTATTTTAACTCAGAAGAGTCACATTGAGAAACGGCAATAGAATATGATTGAAACAGATGAGGAAGATTATTGTTCACGCAACCCTGGAGGGTTAATTCATCAACAATGGCCGCCATATTAATAGGGTACCTTAACGAGTTGAACATTAAATTTCATACAAATTCCCTTGGTTTTTTCTGGTAAAGCAGATAAATATTTACAGATTCACGCTTTTTTATTTAAAATGTTTGATTTGTTATTGGAGATGAAGGACAATAGGAAACTTTGTCTATGTTATTTTTATCAACATGGATTCTACGTGATGAGAAGAAAGAAGAATCACTGAATCCAATCATAGGTTAAGGTTTACAGAAAAGAAGGGAAGAAACTCTGAACCTTGAATTTGAGGTTAAGTTTTACCAAAGAGGGAAGAATACCAAGAGAGTGTCTATAAATTCCAGTTCCCTACTTGGCGGTGCACAAAGCACTGGTCCAGAGCAAGGGAACTCGTCGTCAGTGTCAATAAAATGAGAGCCCAGCAAAGTGAGCTGGAGCTAAGTAGACATAGGGTGGGGGTGGTTAAACAGTAACTGTAATGATATCTTGCAAACAGCATAAAATTGATGTGCCCTAAAGAGCAGTTTATGACCTAGTTTAGTACAGGAGTTGAGTGTGTGGATGACCTAATTTGGAGGAACCTGGTAGGCCCAGCGGTGTAACTGAGGCTGTCATTATTTCATTTAATATAAATGGCTAGCACATCACAAGACCTCCTCAAATAGGTCTACACACAGGTGCGCTCAGGTCAACATATAAAAAAATGTAAAATAACCATTATTGGACATTTACCTTTGCAGCTTAAAAATAAGAATGTTCTAGGTTAAGTTCTGCCAAAAAGGGAAATGTCAGCCATTTGCAATTTTCCAATGCTATTAAGAGCACTGTTAATGAAAATGTTGATGATATCAGCCAAAAGACCCTGGCCAATTCTTGGTGGAACCCTGTTAACTGGGGTAACACCATTTTAAAACCCACATAGGCACTTTTTGGAAAACAAATGATCAGATTTTGCCAATTGCATGATGGACTTTGGGGCAACCAGAGGAAGGTACTCATCCAACCTTCACCAAGTCCTTCACCACACCTGCGCAGGGGCCACCTACTTTTATAGATGTGGAGGTGGGCCCCCAAGGTGAGAATAATTTCTCTAATGGTGATTGGTTGTGGTACATCAAAACCTTGCCACATGGGTATACACTTCCCCAAAACCCCAACGTCCGTTATACCAAAATTAACTAAATTTCCCCAAGATCTGATAGTATTGACACTCATATTACCTAAATTGGAAGCATTGAAGCTATTCTGAACCTATCCTCAAATTCCCTCTGACCCTCAAAGTAGTATAAATACTAATCATTGATAATCGGAAAAGGATTGCTTCTCAATTTTACCCCTACACTTACATTAAAAAGTATAAAAACTAATTTTTATAGTTATCTATTTTTTATTATTATTAAAATCCTTTGTGGGATCCAGCGGCGTAGTACCAAGTGAGTATAACTAAGTTGGATTCCTACAACCTTGGAATTATTGGGGAAGATGACCAATGAGAAATGTTGGTTTTGAGTAAACATAATCAAATCATTATAAGGAAATTTTGTGATGGAAGAAGTGGTCCCAAGCCTTGGTGCACCAATAGGCGCATGCTTCCATCCAAAAAGTGTAGCATACTTAGAAACTGACCTCACTCAAGTGATTTATTGAAGTTGTTCCCAACCTAAGCTAGCAATTGCATAAATGGAATGAAGTTTGAACCCCCGTTCCCTGATTAACTGGATTGTGCCATTATTGTTTATTAAATATCTCGTCCATTTTAACGCCTGAGCTGAAACAAGTGTCAGACATTTTGCACCTCACTTGTACCAAACTGGGAATATTTGGCATGTACTCAGCGTTGGTCCAAGGTGTGCTTGAGGTCAGGAAGATCCTGAAGTTTAACCTTCAGGACCTCTTGCCACTAGCCTTATCCTTGGGGTGGTGCCTTCAATCAATTCATGTAAACATGCCATTACCCTCTCCTCCTTTTTAGACTCCTACCCCTCTCCAGGGGCATTCATCAAGGAAAAGTTTTTATGAGCAGGGGTCAACTTCATGGCAGCAATGGCTGGCTTGGACTTAAATCCTGCAGCCTCAGGAAAATGCTCGTGGAATGCTGCATTTAGCTCTTGGGCATAAGCGCAGTCATGCGCTGGGGACCTACTTTTCTCTGCTGCATCAAATCCCTTCCAGGTTACAAGATACTTGAGTCTTCTTCTTACCTAACAAGAGGCAACAATCTCCTCCACTTCCCACTCTGGAGTCCCATCCACGAGGTAAGCCTTAGGAGTCTCTGGAGGGGTCCCTCAAACAACTTGATCTTTTTTTCATGAGACACTGAAAAGATTAGAAACAAAGTGGGGTGATCCAATTGGTATGAGGCTTATCCCACCTTTTTGACAGCGTGGTATGGCCTAATCCTCTATAGTCCTAATTTTTTGCATGTTTGTGTGATTGGGATGATTTAACATCCAGCATCACTATATCTCATTCCTTGTACGCTGGTCCGACTATTCTCTTACCATCAGCGTTTTCCTTTCAAGCCTGAATGGCCGTATCTAAATTTTTTCTCACCCCCTAGTGTACCTTCTTGATTATTTTTTCAAAGTCCACCACTGCTTCCACCTTATTTCCACAACTGGGCTCCATATTGAAGGCGGGATTGAAGCTGTAGTTGGTGAAGAAGGGGGAACAATCAATTGATGCATGTTGTGTGTCGTTATTATAATTAACCATGGGGAGATGGGAAACCCAATCTGAGTGATCTGTGGCAGTGTAACAACGCAAGAGCTGTTTAAGCCACTGGTTCACTCATTCCTTCTGCCTATCTGATTGGGGATGATAGGTAGTGAACAGCAGGGATGGATTTTCAGAGTCTTAAACAACTCTTTCCAAAAGACAGAGGGAAACTAGGTCCATAATCACTCATTATTTCTTGAGGGAGCCCGTGAAGAGTGAACACATTAGTAACAAAAAGCCTAGCCATCTCAGCTGTGGTAACTGCAGTTCTTCAAGGGATTAAGTGGGTAAGCTTTGTAAAACAGTTCACCACCATGATAGCATCATAGCCATCAGATACAGGCAATTTACAATAAAATTAATCCTCAGGGAAGTTTAATGCCCATCAGCCTTTTAAACTGGTACCAACAACCCTGCTAAAGGCTAGCGATTTATTATCATCTAGTTGAATAATAGGCACTCTTTACAATACCTGCCTACCTGAGCGGCTAATACCTTCCAATTGTAAGTGCGGCGGATAAGCTCAAGGGTCCTCGCCTTATCATGATGACCAACAATGATTCTGTTATGATGGTCCTGGATAATTTCCAGGCGAAGTGGTCCAGCAGGAACCCATAGGCACCCCTGAAACCACACCATCTCATCCTTTACATGATAACCTCTGGTGATATCCTACTGATTCAATGCGCTCTTTGCAAGGACTGTCATGATTCTGATATGACTGGACGATAGTTTTGGGACAGTTAGGGTGGTTTGGTAAGTATCTGCCGAAATAATATCAGTTATTATTTTTTGAGTGCCTTGAGATGAAGCGATATTGAGATATAACAGGTTTATTATCAGATTGCCTCTAGATAAGGCGATAGGGCGATGTTGACATTTGATGAATATGAATAAATAGCCTACAATTTAGGTGATAGAGAACTAAAGAATAACAAGCCAAAATGAGGATAATTGGTGGATCCAGATAGTTCAAGCTATGAGAGTGGTATCGTCTGAAGCTGCTGTATATAAGCAAGATGGGCGATTAATAGAAGGTTGGTTGTTAATAGGATAGAGAAAGTGAAACAGCGAGGATCCGCTGTGTTTATACTAAGTAAAATATTGTAGTGGAAGCAAGTGTCCCATAATTAATAATTTACGTTTCTTCTGTTGTTACCAAGGGCCACGATCATCATATCGTTGGTCCTACTGTCAGTGGGCTAAACCCTGTGCAAAACCCCTTACGGCGTATCTCAAGGATTCCGCCAAATTACATCAGTGGTGCTCACTAAAGGGGACCCATTGATTAGTTATAAAATAATAAAAACTCAGTCACCTGCTATGTCGCATCCAGGTTGCTTTGATAATCTGCATGACATGATGGGGCCGTTGCATATGAAGAGTTAAAACTTGCATTGGACACTGTGATCAAAAGACAAGATGAGCTGCTTCAGGAAGTTAGCAGCTATAAGCTGCCGCCATTTAATTGTGAAGGAAATAATCATAGGTTCTTCCAATGATTTGAGTTTGCAACTTAAGGAGCCTCAGCTTGGAAAAAGGTGAAACTGTTGATCTTCACCTTAGGTGTTGGAAGTGTTGATCAAGTTGTTTGTTACTTTCCAGATAGTTCCGTTACATAATAAAAAGTCAAGGAGACGGTGCTGCTGTTGTTTGGCGGAACTGCAAAGATGTCACAGCAGAAAGTTGAGTTCTTGACCATTGGGTTTCAGAGAAATTGATACTCTAATCGCATTTGCTGAGTGATTCACTGCAGAAGCTCATGTGTTGATTGGGACAGGGATTCTATCTGTGCTGATGTATGCATTGCAATGTACTATATGGTGAAGCCATACCCTGAGCTTTACAATGTCTTGGCCTCATTGTTGGAGGACGATGTACTCCTCTTAAACTTGTTCAGTTTGTACGTCGCTTAGCTGAAACTTTCCCTCCACCCAATATTGATCAGATTCTCACTGTTGCTTTAGTCAACCCTAACTATGTGGGGGAATCAACCAGTTGAGGCAGAGCCTGCCAGGTTACTCACTGCAGTTCAACATCTGTCCCATAACTTCTGAGCGCCAACTGCCCAACTACCACTTCAGCCCTAACTACTCTGATCAACAGCAGGCATTCTACCAATGTGGGTCTGGTTATGCTGATCATCTTCAGAATTACCTCTCGAATGGGCCATCTTATAGAAAGCACAGATGTAGGCCCTATGGAGTAAGTTGTTTTAATTGCAGTCGCACTGGGCACATTGGACAATGGTGCCCCAATTAACAGATCCCTTACCTACAACAGGATCAAAGTTATCAGGGAAAAGTCAGAGCTGAGTAGAGATGGGACTCTCTACTTCCACTATCTCAAATTCATATGTCCCACCTGAATCTACTGTATTGAAGACAGCTGAAGCCTCCCAGTATGATGATACATTCTTCAAACAACAGTCAGTTTGGGGAGTAAATGTGTTGACTCAAGCACAATTCAAAGAGATGGCTGACACAGGGTTTCCAGAGCAACTAAAGCCTTACGCTTGTCAAATGTTTGTGTCAAGAGAGTGTCTGTAACTCTCTCGTTCCCAGAAAGGTGATGTGGGATGCAAACCCACATTGCTAGGGAACTAGCCATTAAAAAGGATGGGTAGGAAGGCACCTCGAGCAGTGCCAGTGCAAAGGGTACCCCAGGCAAGTGTGTAAAAAGCAACATAAAATACCAGGTAAGTAAGGAACATCACCACTTGAGTGGACCCCAGATGGGCGTCCAAAATAAAGTGTGGCTGGACGTCAGGGGCTTTGGGTGCCTCGATCTGGAGGGGACCTGGGCGGCCCACAGGTGCCCCTGGGATTTTGGTAAATTGCGAGATAAGGTAGTGGCCCACATGGTTGGAGACCTCCCCAAAGAGGTCCACCACCAAGTTTGCCCAAGGAACCATTGAAAAAACGTAAAATAACGGGGGTTTTTATTAAGAAGTCGATTAACAAGGAATGTTGGTCGCAAAAACATATTTAAAATGGGCCAGGGAAATTTAGGTTCTGCGGAAGTGCGCCCAAGCTGTGACGCTCCAATAAACAGATGCTTCCATCTGTTTTGGTAAAATACACCAAAAGTGCCTTCACTCGAGTAAAACAATTGAAGCCTTATTTTACCTGAAGTCAAAATTTCATAGCTGGAGCGGGACTTGAACCCTTGCTCTCCAACCAAGCGAATTGAACCATCTCCATTTAAAATGTAAATCGTTCGTTTCAAGGCCTGGGCTGAGATAAGAGGCTGGGCGTTTTGCACCCCATCAGTATCAACCTGGGCATGCTTGGCCTGCACCCAGCGTTGATCTAAGGTGTGCTTTAGGTCAGGGAGAGCCTGAAGCTTCATCTTCTGGGCCTCCTGTCGCCCAGCCTTATCTCTAGCATCAGTGCCTACTATTATGTCATCCAACCATGACATTACCCTCTCCTCCTTCTTGGGCTCCACCCCCCCTCCAGGGGCGTTTGCTAAGGAGAAGTTCTTATGTGCTGGCGGCAACTTCATAGCAGCAACGGCTGGCTCTGGTTGAGATCCTGTAGATCAGGGAAACGATTATGAAAAGATTTAATCAGGTCTTGGGCATGTACACAATCCCGTGCTGGCACCCAGCTGTTCTCTGCTGCGTCAAACCCTTTCCAAGATACCAAGTACTCAAGGCATCGCTTAACCTGGCAGGAGGCCACTATTTCCTCCACTTCCCATTCCGGTGCCCCATCCACAAGATAAGCCTCAGGGGTCACAGGAGGAGGGCCCTCAAACAAGGTCAACTTGCTTTCATGAAAGATGGAGAAGATCCAAAACGCGGAGGGAAGATCCAACTGGTATGAGGCATGTCTCACCTTTCTAACTACCCGGTAAGGACCAATCCTCTTTGGACCCAGTTTTTTGCATGGCTGCTTGATAGGGATGTTGCGAGCATCAAGCATCACGAGATCCCCTTCCTTGTATGCTGGACCCACTCGGTGCTTTCCATCGGCATTCTCCTTATAAACCAGCATAGCCGCCTCCAAACTTGTGGACACCCCTTTATGAACCTTCTTGAGAGTCTTAGCAAAGTCCAGCACCACTTCCACTTTGGAACCACAGCTGGGCTCCATGTTAAACGCAGGGTTAAAGCCGTGGTTAGCAAAAAAAGGTGAACAACCGATTGATGAATGCAAAGTGTTGTTGTTTCTAAACTGGGCCATGGGAAGGTGAGGAACCCAATCTGAATGGTCTGCGGTGGTGTAACAACGCAGAAATTGTTCCAAGCACTGATTCACTCGCTCAGTCTGCCCATCTGATTGGGGGTGATAAGCAGTTGAACGGCAGGGGAAGATCTGAAGAGTCTTACACAACTCTTCCCAAAAGACGGAGGTGAACTGGAGTCCCCAGTCACTAATGATTTCTTGAGGAACCCCATGAAGCGCAAATACATGGGCAACGAAGAGCCTGGCCATTTCAGCGGCAGTTATAGTTGTTCTGCAAGGAATAAAATGGGCGAACTTTGTAGAGCAGTCCACCACCACAATGATTGCATCATACCCATATGAAATGGGTAACTCCTTAATGAAATCCACTGATAAGGAAGTCCAGGGCCCTTCAGCCTTTTGGACTGGTACTAGCAACCCTGCTAAAGTTTGCCTATTAGGTTTCATCTGATTGCAGATCAGGCACTCTTTTCAGTACCGCCCTACCTGAACAGGCAAGCCCTTCCAATTGTAAGTGCGTCATATCAACTCCAAGGTTTTTGCTTTCCCAGGATGATCAACGGTGATTCCGTCATGATGGTCCTGGATGATCTCCAGGCGCAGTGGTCCAGCAGGAACCCATAGGCGTCCCTGAAACCACACCATCTCATCCTTCACATGATAAACCCTGGATAAGTTCTCCTGATTCAGGGAACTCTTAGCGAGAACAACAGCATATTTGGCTAATAACGGCTGATAAAGAACTACCTTCCTAAACATGCTATATTCTGCTGCATTTTTGCAAAGGCATGAGCGCTGGCGTATGTACCATGGACTTAGGAAGTTGAGACAGAATCATACTCGGGGGAATCATCAACCGAGTGTTGTGAATCTCTACCTCCTTTGGTTTGGGAGCCAAAGCAGGGTTGCGGCTCAAAGCATCCTCCAAACCATTCTCCTTGCCCTTGGTGAACTCATAGGAATATGTAAATAGGGCAAGGGTCTCATGCCAATGGGTCTGACGTGGTGCTAAAACATGTGGAGCATGGTGGTACAACAGGGCTCGGTGGTCAGTGCATACCCAGAGTGGTTGGGAAGAACCATGTAAGTGGTGACGCCAATAAATCAGCGCCTCCACCACTGCTAATAACTCCTTGTCATAAATGGCGTAGTTTAACTCATGCAGAGACATTTTCCTAGAAAAATATCCCACGGGATGCTCAGACCCATCTTCACCCACCTGTAACAGGGCAGCCGTAATGGAGAAGTTAGAAGCATCTGAGGACACAATGAACTCCTTTGCAGGATCAACATGGCGAAGGATGGATGTGGATAACAATGTGCACTTCACCGCTTGGAAAGCATCCTCCAAAATGGGGGACCACTGAAGCACCTTGTTCCCATTAGCCTTATATAAGGGGGCTGCCACCTTGGAGAGACTGGGTGTGAACTTCTTGAGGAACGTACACGTCCCCAAAAAGCTCCTCAATTCATTGACAGAGGTGGGGGTAGGCACTCACGAATAGACTTATCCTTGTCTGGAGTTATCATATGGCCCTGGTCAAAAATGACTTTGCCCAGAAAAGTAACCTGGGACTTGAAGGATTCGCATTTACTGAACTTGAGGGTAAGGCAAGCGGCCCTCAATCTCTCCACTACTTGTTGAAGGTGAGCTGCATGTGACTCATGATCGGGGGAAAACACCAGAATGTCATCCATGTAGGCAACTGCACATACCCCCAACAAGTCTCCCAACGCAGCATCAATGCAGCGCTGAAAGATGGCAGGGGCATTCTTAAGCCCAAAGGGCATAACCCGGAACTGGAAAATTCCTTTTCTAGTACAGAATGCGGTTAACCATTCCTGGCCCTTCTTTATCCGGATTTGATTGAACGCATTGAGGTAATCCAACTTGGAGAAGACCTTTGCCTTCTCCACATAGCGCGCAATCTGGGAATCTAAAGGGATGAGATGGAGGTCAGGTACAGTCACATTGTTTAAATTCCCATAATCGATACATGGATGTAAAGTTCCATCAGCCTTCTCCACAAAGAGCAGTGGGGAGCAAACAGGGGAGGTACGCTGAAAGATAGCACCTTTGGCCAACTGCTCCTTCACCCATAAATCTAAAACCTCTTCCCCTGGACAGTTAAAGGGTAAATAGGAGAAGAGATACACACTAGATCCACCGTGAGCTTGAAGTCACAATCAAAATCGGAATGTTCTGGTAGCGTACTAGCTGAAGCTGCATCAAAAGAAGATGCCAACTCCTCCAAACAGGAAGGTAAGGAAAGTCCCACAGTGGGCTTCAACAAAGGGGAATGATATGGACTGGGAACCTTGGGACAATGGGGTAATTTGCCTGGGGAATTATCCTCAGACAGAGGAACAATCAACTGGTGACTGTTTGTTAATGACAAGGAAAAGTGTTTCCTTTTAAATTTGTTTTGACGTCAAACTTCCGCCACCACTCAAAACCCAAAATGATGGGAAACAAGAGGTTTCTTGATAGCTTGAAACTGATCAGACAATAGATAAGAACCTATCTGGAAATTGACTGAATCCATGATGTTTAGTGTAGGGATAACTTGAGAAGCCCCACCTCTAATCATACGCCTGGTGAGTAACTCAACTCAAGGTAGTCAGCAAGATTTTGGTCAATAAAATTATTTGAGGCACCAGTATCCACCAAAATAGTTGTGCTGAACTTTCCATAAGAGGATGTAAGGGTAGCAGACAACAAGAAGTATCCAGAATGGGATTTATTCAATGCAGAAAACGCCATCAACTCACCACCAAATTCTTCCTCTGGCTTGAACAAGCCATCAGGGTATGTTTTGGAATCATAGAAGGGGGAAGGATAGTGGGCCACTCTTACTACTGAGGCCACATATCCCACCACACCTTCTGCAGGTGCATATACATCTTTAAATTTATGACGAAGTTCCTTCTCCACTTCCTGAGAACCCCTAATCATGGTAGGGGTCAAACGAGGGTTCTCAGGAGTAATCTGGTAGATTGAAATGGAGTCCTCATCCAGACCATATGAGCAAATAGAAGGTTCGTTTTGGGATAAATCGTTCACAGTTATAAAATGCATTTTTTTGTTTGAATGAACCCTCACTCGTTCCAAGGGCTTGGTGTGCATCGTTATCCAGGGCCATCACCCCCAAGCCATGAGCCAATGCCTTGGCATGCACCTCGGAAATGTGTTGGGGAGAAAAATGATAATGGAATTGTTTTTGTTAAGTTTGGGTTCAGACCCTTCGATGTTCCCAATTTCCACCAAGATGGGGAGGAAATCAGTGGGAAGCATCTCACGTTTCAAGGAAAAATCACTAGTTGAGGAAGCGCTATTTATAGGGATGACCATGGGTGACATCATCGTGACAGAATCATCCAAAATCTTTACTTCATTCTTGGGTCTAGACCCCTGTATATTTCCAAATTTGGAAGAAGTAGAAGGATTAGAAGGATAAGATTCCTTCATTTCCAGATTCGCGCACGACTTTTTGGCTCCCGTATTTATATGATTTGATCCAATGATGGCCAAATTACCTGGCCCCTTCCAGGTTGGGGTGGAGAAACTACCCCAAAGGGTTTTGACAAGATGATTGAATTTGGAAGGAGGCAACTGCTAAATTGGGGTGTTTTGCATTGAGATGTCCAAGGTCAAATGGAGAAATGACATTTTAACTTTGTCAGTTAAAAGCAAAGCCTGGGCTTTTTTGCAGAATTCACTCAAGTATACTTTCATCGGATAACCCACTTGATGCAGAGAAAAGAACTTGAAGAAGGAATGGAAGGAGGCTTCATCAGGTCGATTCTGCTCCAAGACCTGTTCCAAACCCCCTATTGCTTGCCACAAGAGCGGCTGTGTGCGGAGTACCGCAAAAACCCAATCACCCGCCTCGGGAGACAACTGGGACAATAGATCCACTCCTCGAAAAAGTGGATGGGAACCAGACAAATTGTTTTTTCCTAACGAGGGTTTTGGTTCCAGGGAAGCTAAGGCCTGATGAATTTCTGAGTAAATCTTGGGAGAAAGGTGGGGAATCACGATCTTTGGATCGCGAAAAGTCTGAGACCACCAGGTACAAGCAGGAAGGGTGGGCACTTCCCAATTGGTAGTTGCAATAATAACGCTGAGATGCACAAGTACAAAACCAAACGTGAAAACTGTGGTGAGCACCCTCATGGCAGTGACAAATGGCCATCGCACCCAATTTACTAAGAAAGAAAGTCCCACATGGATAATTCTTATGCACGTATAATAAAAAGGTTGATCAACTAATGTCAAGAGAGTGTCTGTAACTCTCTCGTTCCCAGAAAGGTGATGTGGGATGCAAACCCACATTGCTAGGGAACTAGCCATTAAAAGAATGGGTAGGAAGGCACCTCGAGCAGTGCCAGTGCAAAGGGTACCCCAGGCAAGTGTGTAAAGAGCAACATAAAATACCAGGTAAGTAAGGAACATCACCACTTGAGTGGACCCCAGAGGGGCGTCCAAAATCAAGTGTGGCTGGACGTCAGGGGCTTTGGGTGCCTCGATCTGGAGGGGACCTGGGCGGCCCACAGGTGCCCCTGGGATTTTGGTAAATTGCAAGATAAGATAGTGGCCCACATGGTTGGAGACCTCCCCAAAGAGGTCAACCACCAATTTTGCTTAAGGAACAATTGAAAAAACGTAAAACAACGGGGGTTTCTATTAAGAATTTCGATTAACAAGGAATGTTGGTCGCAAAAACATATTTAAAATGGGCCGGGGAAATTTAGGTTCCGCGGAAGTGCACCCAAGCTGTGACGCTCCAATAAACAGATGCTTCCATCTGTTTTGGTAAAATACACCAAAAGTGCCTTCACTCGAGTAATCAATTGAAGCCTTATTTTACCTGAAGTCAAAATTTCATAGCTGGAGCGGGACTTGAACCCTTGCTCTCCAACCAAGCGAATTGAAGCATCTCCATTTAGAATGTAAATCGTTCATTTCAAGGCCTGGGCCGAGATAAGAGGCTGGGCGTTTTGCACCCCATCAGTATCAACCTGGTCATGCTTGGCCTGCACCCAGCGTTGATCTAAGGTGTGCTTTAGGTCAGGGAGAGCCTGAAGCTTCATCTTCTGGGCCTCCTGTCGCCCAGCCTTATCTCTAGCATCAGTGCCTACTATTATGTCATCCAACCATGACAGTTTGACCAAAATCCGTCAGACCAGCTAGAATCATTCGCAGATGTGCTGTCTCTAAGAGAAGTAGAGGTCGCCTTCCCAGTGGACGCTATTATAACAGGATACCCCAAAGTCAGTGTGGGTATTATAGGTTTCCTAGGAAAACGTGAACCGCTGAATGTACACGTAGTAAATAGCTGGCATTCATCTTACTTGGAGTGCACTTACTGTGACTTTGTGGTAGCCAAACCTGAGTATGAGCTATAATTGATATGGGCGCTCCTGTTAACATTGTCTCCACTAAGTTGGTGGCAAAGTTGTATTTAAAACCTGACATAGACCACCGGATGGTGTATGGGACCGCTGGAGCAGAAACCACGGTCTCTGAGGGAGCATATAGCGTTCTTTTCTTGCGGTTTGGATCCATTGTTGTTGTGGCTCCGGCAGTAGTATTACCAAATAGCAACTATTATCTGCTGATTGGTACTGCCTTTATGTGTCACTATGGGGCTGTCATTGACATGATGGAAGAGACCTTAGCCAGACTGGGATAACGGATCCCCATCTATTTTACTTCCAGCGGAGTTCAGGATGATCCAATCCGCTCTAATAAAATTAATCTTGCATATAGCGATGGTGTGATTCCTGTAAGATATTGGTTGATGAAGTGGAAGACCTGAATGCTCCCAAACCAGATTTATGAGTACAAAAGGATTCCGCTATAAGCTGTGAACGTTTTTACTATCCCTTCTGGGCATCAGGTCATAATTGGGACAAAGCTTGAAATTGAAATACTGGGAGTTCTGTACGGAGAGGTTGTGGGGCCCTATCAACAATCACAGCTAGAACCTCATGTGGTTCCTGGGTTACTGTTACCAGGGCAGGGGGAAGTGAAGGTGTTGGTAGCAAATCTGCAGAAGGAGGTGATGAAGGTTCAGCGGCACAAATTGGTGGTTTACTTGCACTTAATACCTATTGATGAGGTCCACCAGATACATGATTTTGATCTTGGGAAGATCTCAGCTTGCCTTTTAAAAAACCACCTTCAGCATAATGACTGTGGTCCGCAGGAGGCGCTAACTGGTCTATCGGAGGATCAGAAGGATAGGGAGTTGGATTTGTTCAAGAAGTATCACAGCACCTTTGCAACTTACAATCACAACTTGGATTGCGCTCGCTGAATTGTGCATCAGGTGGACATGGGAGACCACCCCCTATCAGGTCATGACCTATCCGTTGCTCAAAGGAAGCGGAAGAAAATTGTATCTGCATAAATAGATACATTGGTGGAACAAGGAATGTTGGAGCTGTCAAAGAGTCCCTGGGCATCTCCAGTGCTAATTGTCAAAAAGAAAGATGGCTTCAATTGAGTAGTAATTGATTACCGGAAGCTTAACCACATTATGAAAAAAGATTCATACCTGCTTCCGCAAATCGGTGATGCTTTAGATCGGTTAGATGGGGCCAAGTATTTCTCTGCTATGGATTTGATATTGGGGTACTGGCAGATCAAGCTTCCAGCAGCGGAACAAGAAAAGTGCGCTATAATCACCATAAAAGGATTATTCCAGCCTACACATATGACACAGGGTTTGTGTAATGCCCCCGCTACATTCCAAAAGTCTATGTACACTATTTTAGTGACCTAAAGCTGACCTGCGTTCTTGCTACCTTGACAATATTAATGTGTTTTTGCAGACGTTCACGGAGCATCTTAGACACCTGGAGAAAGTGTTCCACCGCTTTGCTGATGCTAATATCAAGATTAAGCCCCAAAAGTGCCACTTTTTCAAGGAACAGTTGGAATATCTTGGCTTTATGGTAGACTCCCATGGGCTTAGTCCTCAGCTACCCAAGGTGGAAGCCATCTGCAATATGACTCGGCCAAGCAATAAGTGGTATATCCAGTTGTTCTTAGGGGAGGTCAATTATTACCAGCGTTCATTCCCAACTTTAACTGTAATGGGGCTCCACTCTTTGAGCTACTTAAGAAAAACGCTGCCTTCAACTGGACGGATCAATGTCAAATCGCTTTTGATGTATTATGAACTGCGCTGGCTAGCGCACCTATCTTGCAATACCCCAATTTTGAAAAAGAGTTTATTGTGCAAACGGACGCTTTGCTTTCCACTGTGGGGCTGTGTTATTCCAAAAAGACAAAGATGGTATGGAGCACCCCATTGCATATTATAGCCACAGTTTAACCATCCCTGAACGGAACTACACCATGAACAAACGGGAGTGTAAAGCAGTAATCTAAGCATATAAACAGTTCCAGGTCTACTTCCATGGGTTGGAATTCAAAGTGGTAACAGATTATGCCTCCTTGCGCTGGCTACAGAATCTGCGGGAACCTGAAGGGCGGCTTGTGTGATGGGCTTTGAAGCTCCAAGCGTATGATTTTGAGATCATGCATTGGACAGGGGCGAAACATCAGAATGCGGACTGTCTTTCCTGATTACCCACAGTTGCCATTACAGTGGATATTTGGTATAATGTACAAAAAGATGATTGTGGGAAAATATCATGATGAGCCGCTGCCTGTGATCAAAGTATTAGATGGGCTAAGGCAGGATACATCCTTGCGCAATGGGTAATTATATTTGCGGATTAAGGAATTGACACTGAGTTTCCCAAAACCCTCTGCGAGGCCTGTGATAACTATGGATGCTCATAGAGCGGTAGGTCATGGAGGGTTGAGAAAGACGCTGGAGTTGTGACCCCGCTACTATTGGGAAAGTATGCACTATAATGTGCTTGAGATGGTTGTTTGTTGCCATCAGTGCCAAGTGGAGAAACCATTCCACTGAAAGACCACCTACCAGCTAGTTAAGCCTCGGTTTGCATGGCATACTGTTTCATTAGACGTGGTGGGGCCTCTGCCAACTGGCGCAAACTGCTCCAAATATATAATAGTTGCCATCATCCACTTGACAAGATGGGTGGAAGCAAGGGCTACCTAAGGATCTAAGGCTGTCACTACCGCCAAGTTCATCCTGAAGTGTGTCATACAGCGCCATGGTTGTCCGCAATTTATTCTAATGGACATCGGGACCAATTTCACATCACATATATTGGCCAAGTTGAAAGAGATCATGGCAATCCGCGGGGTCTTAACTACCCCTCCACCCTGAATTTAATGGTATGGTGGAATGGGTCAATGGGACCTTGGTAAATATTCTACGCAAGCTAGTAAATGAGCGTCTATCACGATTGGAGCACCCTTTTATCCACTGCTGTCTTTGTATACAATCTCAGCTACCACTCAGCAACTGGTAAGAGTCCATTCCAATTGCTCTATGGATGACATCCAGCGCTGCCTGCATTGCTTTACTCCTGTGTGGAGGATACCGATGGAGTTGAGCCCCACCGCTATTTGTCTGCCTTAACCAACATGCTGATTAAACTCCAAACCAAGGCATATCCCACCAGTCTTGCCAAGAAGATTTGGGATCATGCAGATGACTAAGGTAGATGCAGCAGTCTTCCACAGTTTGGGGTAGGGGAATTGGTCCTGATTCATGACCAACATGGGTTCGGAAGGAGGAACAAGCTCACCAGTATATGGAGCAGACCATTTGAGATCATTGAGAATACTGGGGCTGACGCCTACACCATTAAGAAACCTGCAGGAGGTCAAATCATTAACCAAGTGCATGCGAAGTTCCTCTGACCATACAAGCAATAGGAGCCTTATTGGTCAGTCAAGGAGGTGGTAATGTCACAATTCTGATATGACTGGATGATAATCTTGGGACAGTTAGGGCAGTTTGGGAAGTATCTGCCAAAATGATATCAGTTACAATTATTTTAGTGCTTTGAGATGAGGCGTTATTGGGATATAACGGGTTTATAATTGGATTGCCTCTAAATAAGGCGATAGGGCGATGTCAGCATTCGATGAACATAAATAAAATCGCCTACAATTTAGGCAATAGAGAACTAAAGAATAATAAGTCAAAACGAGGAGAATTGGTGGAACCAAATAGTCCAAGCTAGGAGAGTGGTATCATCTGGAACTGCTGTATATAAGCGAGATGTGCGATCAATAGAAAGTTTGTTGTTAATAAATAGAGTGAGTGAAACAGCGAGGATCTACTGTGTTTCTTATATTAAATAAAGTATTGTAGCGGGAGCAAGTGTCCCATAATTATTAAATTAAGTTTCTTCTGTTGTTACCAAGGGCCACGATCATCATATTGTTGGTCTTATTGCTCAGTGGGCTAAACCCTGTGCAAAACCCCTTACGGAGTATCTCAAGGATTCCGCCAAATTACAACAAGGACCATTGTATATTCTGTTGACAAAGGCTGGGAAAGGACAACTTTTCTGAACATACCATATTCCTCCGCATTTTCTAGAGGAGCAAGCGCTGGCTCATTGACCAAAAGAGATGAAAGTTGAGGCACAATCTTACCTGGTGGAATCATTAAATGGGTTTATGCACCTCAGCCTCCCTGAAATTGGGAGCCAGTGCAAGGCTGCGGCTCAAAGCATCCACCAATCCATTCTCCTTGCCTTTTGTAAACTCTTAAGAAAAGGCAAAGTGGGCAATAGTCTCATGCCAGCATGTTTGCCATGGGGTTAAGACATGGAGTGCATGGTAGTACAGTAAGACATGGTGATCTGTACATATGTGGAAGGGTTGGGATGAACCATGAAAGTGATGAAGCCAATAAGTCAGCGCCTCAACCACTGCTAATAACTCTTTATTGTATACGGCGTAATTAAAACTCTGGTAGAGCCATCTTCCTAGAAAACATCCCACTGGATTCTCTATTCCATCTTTACATACTTGTTTTAGGGCTGCCGCTATGGCGAAGTTGGAGGCATCTGAAGCAACAATAAACTCTACATTGGGGTCAACATGGCAAAGAACAGAAATGGACAACAAAATACACTTTACTTCATGGAAGGCATCCTCCAAAATGGGGGACAATAAAGTACTTTTACCCCACTTGCCCTATACAAAGACGCTGCAACTTCAAAAAGGTTTGGTGTGAACTTCTTAAGGAACGTACATGTCCCCAAAAAGCTTCTCAATTCCATAACTGAAGTTGGAGTGGCCACTCATGAATTGTCTTCTCCTTGTATGGAGTTATCATGTGCCCTTGATCAAACACGACGTTGCCCAGAAAGGTGACCTGGTACTTAAAGAACTCACACTTACTGTTTTTCAGCTTAAGATTGGCAGTTCTCAAACGCTCCACCACCTATCAAAGGTGTACTGCATGGGACTCATTGTCAGGGGAAAATACCAAATTATCATCTATGTAAGCTACCGCGCATACCCACAGAAGGTCCCCAAAGCCGCATCTATAGGACGTTGAAATATAGCAGGGGCATTTTTAAGCCCAAAGGCCATAAGCCGAAGTTATAAAGATTCCTTTCTGGTATGGAATGCGGTCAACCACTTTTGCCCTTTTTGATACGGATCTGATTGTTAGCATTTAAACAATCCATCTTGGAGAAAACTCTCGCCTTCTCCACATAGCGTACAATCTGAGAGTCCAGGGGAATGGGATGTAAGTATGGTACAGTGCGTTGTTGAGATTCTCATAGTCTACGCATGGGTGTAAGGTACCATCAGCCTTCTCTACAAAGAGAAGTGGGGAACATACAGGGGAGGTTCGCTAAAAATTGCACCTTTGGCTAACTGCTCCTTAACCCATACATCTAAAGCTGCTTCCTCCCTTACCATTAACAGATAAGTTGGGGAATATATACGCACCAAATCAATGGTGAGCTTGAACTTTCAATTAAACTCTGAATGATCTGGTAGTGCACTAGCTGAAGCCGCATCAAAAGAAAATTTTAACCCCTCCAAACAGGAAGGCAGAGGAACCTCCGCAGAGGACTTCAGCAACGGGGCAAGACTGAGAGTGTGTATATTGGGCCAGTGGGGCATATCGCCCTGGAAGTTGGCTTCATCCAAAGGAACTACCAACTCGCAACCATTTTTCAAAGTTAAGGATAGGGTATTTTCTTTTAAGTTAGCTCTGACGTCTAAATTTCGCCACCACTCTACACCCAGAATGATGAGGTACAAGAGGTTTTGATAGCTTGGAAGTGGTCAGACAAATGATCGGTGCCAACCTGATAGTCCACTAACCCCATAATTTCAGCGTGGGAATAACTTGAGAAGCCATTCTCTAACCATACCACCTGGCAAGTAACTCAGCTCAAGGTAGTTGTCATAGTCTTGGTCCATAAAATTCTCAGAGGCTCCGTTATCCACCAAAATAGTATGGCTGATTTTACCTAAAGGGGATGAAAAGGTAGCAGTCAACTAAAAAATAAACCAATTGGTCTTTATTTATAGCAGAAAACGCCAAAACATTTTTCCACCAAACTCTTCAAGCTCTAACGTTTCCCCAGGATAAGTATCTGCATCAAAGAATGGAGAGGAATATTTGCCCACTCTTACTACTGAGGCCTTATATCCCACCATATCTTCAGCAACTGCATAAAAGTTTCTGCATTGTAGTTGTAACACTTATCCACCTCCTGGGTTCTGCGGATCATGGTTGTAGTTAAGCATGAGTTTTCTGGGTGATCTGATATGCTGACATGGGGTCAATATCTGAGCCATATGGGAAAAGACATGGCTCAGTAGTATATTTAAAATGTCGTCAGAAGATGCGTTTTGGGCCTCAAATGGCTCTATGCCCATTTTGATGAAAGATTGTACGACATTACCCAAGGACAACACCACCAGGCCCTCCATTGCTGAACCCACCTGCACCATCTGAATACAGTGCAAAAAGCAATTTTTTCAGTGTCAATTATATTAAATTTGGCGAAAAGTCAGGTAATAAAGACTTATGGAACATGAAGTAGGCGTATCCACCAAGTATGGGCAAGAAGTGTGAGTACTTTCCAGTCATAGGTAGCGAGAATAACGCCAGAGTGCTCCAATCCTAGGAAAATTGCAAAAACAGAGGTGAGCCGCAACATAGCCATGGCCACCAGCTGGCGCATACCATGTGCACATCACAAAAGTCCCACACAGAAAAATTTGTGCACATAAAGTTAAGTGGTTGGTCTTCTGATATCAAGAGAGTGTCTATAAATCTCCAGTTCCCCACATGGCAGTGCAATAAACACTGGTCCAGAGCAAGGGAACTCATCTCAGTGTCAATTAAAATGAGAGCTCAGCAAGGTGAGCTGGAGATAAGTAGAAATTGGTCGAGGGTGGTGAGCACAGTAACTGTAATAATATGTCTTGCAAACAGCAAACCTTGGTTGTGCCCCAAAGGGCAGTTAATAACCAAGTTTGGTACAGGATTTGAGTGTGTGGATGACCTAGTTTGGAGGGAAATTGGTAGGCCAGGCGGTGTAACTGAGGCTATCATTATTTCAAATAAAATAAAATGGCTAAAAAATTGCAAGACCTCCTCAAAGCGGTTCGCACACAGGTGCGCACAGTTCAACATATAAAAAAATGTAAAAAAAACCATGGGATTAATAAGGAAGATGAACAACGAGAAACATTGTTCTTGAGCGAACATATATAAACCATCTCAGGGAAATTCTGGGTTGGCAGAAGTGGTCCCAAGCCTTGGTGCACCAATAGGCGCATGCTTCCATCCAAAAAGAGTAGCATACTTCTAAACCAATCTCACTCAAGTGATTGATTGAAGTTGAACCCAACCTGAGCTCGCAATTGCATAAATGGAATGGGTTTTGAAGCCCATTCCCTGATTAAAAGGATTGTGCCATCATTGTTCATTAAATAGCTCATCCATTTTAATGGCTGAGCTGAAACAAGTGGCTGGGCGTTTAGCACCTCACTTATACCAACCTGGGCATATTTGGCCTGTACTCTGCGTTAATCCAAGGTGCGGTTGAGGTCAGGAAGGGCCTGAAGTTTAATTTTCTGGACCACCTGCCGCCCAGCCTTGTCCTTGGAGTTGGTGCCTTCTATCAAGTCAAGTAAACATGACAGAGAAATCCCTTTCAATATGAAAGACCATACATGATTAGGACAAGCTCCAATTTGGCGTTGGACCTAACAACTATCTTGGCTATCAGAAGCTCAACTAGAGTAGTAGTCTTATGCTATTACTGCCCCATATAATTTATTATCAATAATTCGAAAAACGCACATAAAAAGAACTTTTGTAGTTGAACAAGGAAGCTGAAGAGAGTTACTATCCAAAAAGAGGATATGATCTCAAACATTTAAATTTTTGGTTCTCATTTCAGAAGAGAAAGCTGATTAGCCGCCAGTTCCCATTCTTAACAATTTGTACTCCCTACAGGGGGTAGTTTGAGTTTTAATCTTTAATGATAAGATATTGTATTGATTGTGCCTTATAAGAATGAATTATGAAAGCTTAGGATGGATTTGGAAACTTTCAATAAGAACGTGCTCAACTCAACGTCACAGGCCACTTTTACTTCAGTGAATAATGGGCAATGAATGCCAAGAAAGAGAGTTTGAAAAAGATGGAAAATCAACTCTGACCGTTGTAGAAAAGTCAATTCCCTGAAGCATAAGAAGGGTGAACTAATCAAAGAAGTCTTATTTCAGAAGGCCAAGTGAGAATCAGATTAAGAATGCATATGCCAGATTACTGAAGAGATAGCGCAACTACAGAAACGCATAGAAGAATTGGAGAATCACCATTGTGTTTGCGCTCAAATGGAGGCGAAATAAGATGGACAAAAGTTTGCATGAAACTTTAGTTGAGAAGGTCCCACGAACCAGAAATAATCCTATATTATTAAAAAACAATTTTGGAAATGATCCAAAGTTACTCCTATGGTCAATTGATTCAATAGGCAGAAATCCCCTGCCAGTGGAACGACAGATAATTTTGGACACTAAAATTACTCATATTCCATCAGGATATCGCCCCTGAATTTTTCTGATTATTTAAGATATTATGTTTGGTTTCAGTGACTGACAAAAGGCAGTGACCATCATGAACTGCCTGGTCACCAATTGTCAGAATCTGATGTTAACTATATGAGCAGGGAAAATTGGTCTTACAATGAGGCCAAAGAATCCATTATTATGGAATTCAGAAGCCCTACACAAATGTATAATCGCAAGCATGAATTTATGGGCACTCAACTCCAAAAAGACAAGACCCTAGCAGCTTTTGTAGACTGATTCTACCAAGACTTTCAGATTCTGGCTGGTGCAAAAGTGCTAATGGATTTTGATGCATAAATATTGATTTAAGCAGTGAAGTTCCTATTGTTATTTACACCAAACAATGGCTTCAGCACTAGTGATCAGATATCCACAACTCAAATGGTGGTTCAAGTAAAAATTCTAGGAGTGACCTTTGAGGAATTGAATTGAGCCTTCATAAATATCCAGACTCAAGCCCAAAAATAGCATAAAATTTGCTGAGGCTAATAAGGAGCAACAAAATGAGTCATTATGGGGAACAACTTGAATATAAAAAATGAACAGAAAAGACGCAAATCTTCTGCCACCAATGTGGGAGACCTGTACATTTAGCTGCTCAATGTTGGAGAAAGAAACCTGAGGAGCAAGTTGCTCTAGTTTAGGTGAAGGGGAAGAAAATTAGTTATGAGTCAGGAAAAGGACCGTGATCTATACAAGGAACAATCTGGCACCAGACAAGCCTGTGCCAGACATCTTGTTAGAATGAATAAGCACCAGCAGGGCCAGCTCAGGTTGAAACTGGGTTCGCTGGGAATAGTCCAAAGGAGTTTAGATAAGGTGAAGGCGTTTGATCCAGAGAGTTTGGTTATCAATTGACTTAATTTAAATCAATTTAATGAATATGGCAAAAAATAGTAATGATGAAATTAAACAATTCAAGTCGAAATTAGAGGAAGTTAACGTTACTATATCAATATGCACAAGTATGAAATTTTACAGACCTGCCAGCGGAATCAGTTAAAACGTTAAAGATGGCAATGAATGCCAAATATCAGTTTACAAGAGAAAAACTAAGGATACTCTTTAACAGAACTAGCAATGTGTAATAGAGTCACATTTTATGAAATCTGAGAAAGCAAGTGCTATCTCACAAAGAATGAATTAGAATCAGGGCCTGTAATAATCAATGATAAGTTGGTAATGAAGGCCTAATGGAAGGGGACCACTTGAGAGTATCAATAAGTTTTGAGTGTTGCCTATAAGTTGAGAGAAATCGCAGATGAACATATAGGGAAAAGGATCAGTACTAAAAAACTTATAGTATTGGATTTAAAGAAGAGAATTGCAATGTCCTCATGGGACTTTAAAACCATGAGAGTGGTTAAGCCCTGAAATGCTAGTCAAGTCCCAAGCGGGGACCGCTGAACCAGAAGAGGTTTTTAAGTCTCAAGAGGGGACTACTGAACCAAAATACTTGGTTAAGTTTTAAAAATAGACCACTGAACCTCAGTAATTGGTTAAGTTCAAAAATTGAGCCTCTGAACCAAAGAAGAGTAAAAGCAGAACCTCTGAACCTAATTGTAGGTTAAGTTACAGTTCAAAAAAATGGGAAGATATTTCTAAAAAATTGATTTTTATTTTGCTGTGATCAAATGCATTGGTGGTAGTCCACTTATCAAATGATGAGGATGGGGATGAGTTACAACTGAGAAGACTGTTGACATTGTCAGGACCAGCTCATGTTGTATTGAGCCTACTGGGAAGAAGTTCTAAGGCGCTCATATGAGAAAGAGCTTGAGTACTTGGGGTTTTTGATAAATTCCAGAGGGCTGCAACCCCAACAGCAAAAGATTATAGCAATTGAATGATTGTCAATACTGAAGAGTGTTTGTGATAATAAAGTATTTCTTGTTATGGTCAGCTACTATAAACTATCTAAAGGATTTTTCCAGAATTGGGGAGCTATTAATACACTTATTGAAGATCCAGAAAAAGGATTAAGGTGGAACAATAAGGCCTAAGAATCTTTAAAAAATTTACTCGAAATTTTATGATTAGTCCTGTCCTAAAATACCTTAACCTAAATTGTGAATTCATCATCCAAACTGATGATTTGTTGATAGTGATCAGAGCTGTTTTGATTCAAGTGGATGAATATGGGAAAAACATCTGGTGGTTTATGTAATCAGAACATTAACACCAGCGAAGAGATTTTATACCATAATTGAGTGCAAATGCCTTGTGATTTATGCATGCAAGAAATTACAAATGTATATCCATGGAACCCACTTTAAATTGATGACCTACCGCTCACTTTTATGCAGGATCCATAACATGAAGGAACCAGAAGGGCAATTTGCCCAATGGGCTTTAAATTACAAGACTCCAATTTTGATATAATACACCAGGCTGAGCAGCACATCAAAATGCTGACAGATTATTAAGATAGTCTGCTGTCCAATTTGTCTATCATCAAGTAGATGAGTTATTACAGAGGATGATTGAAGATAATATTAGGATTAGGCCCTTAGAAACTCAAGGTGCACTAAAGAAATTGATTGAATACACAGAGATGAAAATGGAAAATTATACAAAATGATTGACAGGAAATTGTTTTTATTCCCAAAGCCATAATAATGAGTGAAAACATCTGAGACGCATATAAAGCTATCAGCCATGGTGGTCTAAGAAAAACCATGAACCATATTTGCCAGTAATACTATTGGAAATGATCAGCTTTGATGTTGCCAACTGTCAGATTCTGCTGGTTGACCCAAAAATAAACCCTTAAACAACCAACAAATCAGGCAGATTATCCTTCAAAACTTGGTTTGATTAACAAGTTCTCAACGTCAATTAACCTAATTATCCATTTGACATATTAGGCCAAATGTCTTAATGCAATCAATCTAATTATCCACTTAACAGCTCAGGCCGATTATCCTAACGCCTATTAGCCTGATAATCCACTTGACAGCTCAGGATGATTATCTCAATGTCAATTAGTTTAGATTATTCTCTTGAAAGCTTGGTCCAAATATCCTCACATATCCAGGCCGATTATACATGCACCAAACTTGGCATTTGATCCCAACTAATTGGGAGCTTTATAAACTATTCAGCTTAAGAACCTATCTGGGGATCAATCTGGAAATAGCATTAAAAATTCCCGTGGACAAGTAGCATCATAAAAGCATAATTTACCGCCCTATGGCGAATTTAGTATGCCAATCCTTGTAATTGACACAATAGCACTTGCACATGGACCACTCTAATAGGAGTACCTAGTGCTATAAAGAGAGGTCTGCTAACGTCCTGATTAGGTATTTGTCATTAATTGAAATCTGTGCCAAACTTCCCTTAGAACTTATTTAAGGTATCCTGACCAGGGGATGGACATTACCAAAACAGAAATTTTAATGAAACATACCAAAAATATGAATCAACTGCCAAAAACGAGCAGTAAGAAACACAAAAAATGAAAAAATAACCTACCAGATGGCAAAGATGCAAGTCGCTTATCCCACCATGGCAGAGGGGGATGTGGATCAGGCAAATTATTACTTTCAGCTTTGATCTCAGTTTCAGCATTGAAGAGGTGGATTAATGATGAGAGCAAGGGGGTTGGGGCATTTGCGGGATGAGGGTCAAGGAGATGTAGATAGGCATTAAGATCAACCATTTGAGCCTGGATAAAATCCTCTATAAGATTGGCAACATGGTGTCCAGCTTGTATGAGTGTGTCAGAAAGTTAGGCAAATTTTGCAATATTGGCTCTTGTGATGTATGTGGATGGAAAAAATCAGCCAATAACATGACATGCTTGACAGCGGTGAGGGCAGGTTCTTGAGCTGAGTAATTTCTTCTTCTGCATCAGCAGTGAAATCATAGGGAACGTGGGGTTATGCAGCCCATTTTTAAATTCAGCAACAGAGGCTGCCACAGTTTTGTGGAGATAGCAACCTTTGGGTGAAGCCACCGCAGCCTTGGCTAGCTGATGGTCACTCAGGAAAGGGGTAGAAGTGGGTTTGGGGATAAAATTTTTGGGTGGGAAAGGGGCATCAAAGTTTGAACTAAGATAAGTTTATAAATTTGTTTGAGGAGTCTGGTGGTGGGACATTTTACCATATTCGTCAACTTCATTTAATAAATCCCAGGGTTTTTTGCTTGAGTAGGATTGATTTGTTGATAAGTGGCTTGGCATGGGTAGGTTTTGGGGCAGGAAATTGGTTATATTGAATTTGGGTCCAACACTGCGCCCAATTGGTTGGCATGTGTGTAAATTGGCTGACTTGGGCATGGGTTGTGTTTTTTTTACTTTGGATTCAATGAGCTCTTAGCCTGTAGGGTGGGGGCAGCCAAAAAACCCATTTGAAAAATGTTGTTGTGGCCTCATGGGTAAAGTTGGCAGTGTTTGCGTGTTTGAATAGTAACAACATACTTTCTTCATATGGTCCAGTTTGTCGCATAGGGGGAAAATTGTGCAACCATTGTCAGTGCAAGACCAAAAGAAATGGTTGGGTGCAGATGGGATATAGGCACACGGTGGGATGTGCTGGGCTATGTTTAGCTGGTGGGTGGTAATGATGGCCATTGCCTAAGGTGATTTTAGGAGCTCAGGACCACTTGAGACAAGAAATTGGAGGATGGGGTTTGTTCCATAAGTGCACAGCCCTGACATCAACTCCACATAGAGTTTTTGAGGGGAAGGTGTGAGGAAAGGTTCGCAAAGGTCACTAAAAGTATGGTATCATTGGGGAGACGAGTTCAGGTGGTGGTAATGGGTATGTTTTTGTAAATCAAGGGCATTTCCACTGCAGAGTGTCAAGGAAAAGGCGGAAGAAGTTTAGTCCAGCCTGTCAGTCAGGATGCGTAAGCACCCAAAAAGCAAGCCAGAATACCAGAGGCATTGCTAACTGAACAATGTTGTATGGAGCTGGGCATTGGGAAACGATGAATCGTTGGTGTAAGACAATAGTGAATATGTTCCTGAGAACAAACCAAATTGAGGCCGCCCCAGACCCTGGAGGTCTTGCTGCAGGGGGCGGAACCACAGATATGGTTTCAACAAGTTCACCAGTATATGGGGCTGGTTTGACTGAGGAGACAAGGGGGCGGATAATTGCTTGAAGATGGTGGTCATAAGGCCACAAGATCCTAGTATATTGTTGACGAAAGTTCATAATGACAGGGTTATATTGCCAGAAGTATCTAGATCGCTGAATCCAATCTATGACAGTGGGGGCCATAGTGACCATGAGTATTGGTAGAGCCTATCAGGTGTATGGACTGATGGGTTATCAGGGAAAAGCCATCGGGAATGCGTCCAGAAGGAAAATAACAAAATCAAAATTGATTTGTTTTTGAGGCAAAATTTTATTGCAAAGGAAAAGGAAGAAAATTGACCAACAACTTTCTCAGTGCAATGCAACTGATTAAATAGTAGTAGATTGATGCGGGGACAAGCTGGGATTGGGACCCTCAATTTTGACCTAACCAGCAAATTATTTGGGAATGGTGGCAGATAGGTTCACTGGGAACTGACTTCAAAGAATTTGGTGGCAGGCTGAGTTTCTGTCAGTTCAACCTCAAATGTCTGAACTAAGGCTCAGCTATGTTTCCAATGGTTGGCATGACGGCGTTTGGCCCAATGTTCAGCGGGAATCCCCCAAAGCCACCCCACTTAGGGGCGGTCCCAATTGGTTGGGAACAGGTTTGAGATACCCGCCCGCCCATGCCAGGTCGCTGGGCCATTCATTTGGTCAAAAGCATTGCATCAGCCACAACGCCCAATTTACCAGAAGGAAGCTTCATACCCTTGTGAATGGTGCCCAATGCTATTACCTGCCCATCGGGGATGATCCCCAACTATTTTGGGAGGGGGTGATTTTTACAATCATAGTGAGAGCCAAATCAAAACTGTTGGCGATTCTGTCCAAAAATCAGTCTTCATCCCTTTTTGACCAGTTGGAATCCAAACATCAGGCTGATTACCACTTGATTTTATACCGATCAATTTCATTTCAGTGATCTAAGCGCAGATCTCACTGATTAACTGTAACAGTTCTGCCAAGGTGAGTGTGGGCACCGGGGGAGGGATCCAATTGCGGAAAAGCTGTTATTCAGCGCTTGTCTACCATGTGGGCGAGATCACCCTGAGTAAACAGAAGTACAGCCACCCTCTTTGGTACCTTCTTACTTTGGAATAAGAAAATGGCCCAATCAATGCCCAGGGGATGTTCCCCAGAACTTTCACAGAGACCGCGTCCCCTTCTGTGGGAAAGCCAATATCAAAATATCTTTATAAGAGTGGAAGTTGATAAAACCCACTGGAGCAAAGGTGGCTGTTGCAAGTTCATTAATCGCTTTGTCAGCATATGGGAATAGACATCCATATTTGACATGGAGGCAAAAGCGGGTATTGGATCAAGGTAGGACTAGGGGAGGGGGTGTGTTGGGTGAACTTGTGCAAGGTTCAGTGCTAATTCCCTTGGAGAGATAAAGTGGCAAATTGTATTAGGTGGACTGGATGAGCTCATATACACACGTTTGCCTGCTGGGTAATAAATGCTAGCAGGTAGAGCACCGCTGCCCCACACTGGGGCAGCAGGTGGTGGATCCATGGACATAAATGGAAAACTGATGCAGTATAGTTGTCAGTGGAAAATTAATGGCTACTTTTTATTGGAATTGCTCAAAAGTGATGTCAAGTGGAAAGAAAAGTTCTCATCAGTGCCAAACTTCCCAGAAGTTGTATTTTGTCAGTTGTATGATCAAACTAAAATTAGGCTAGTCCTAAGTGTCAAATTCTGTGGTTGACCTTAAAATAAACCCTTTGACAACCTACAGATTGGGCAAATTTTTCCACATTATGCTTGAACTAATAATCTAATTAAAACCTAGTACAATAACATGGCTCAGGCCAATCATTGCTATAAGGATTTAATTATATTACTAAAGCTTGTGCCAAATATCCCTGCACATTTAGGTTAACCTTCTCTGCAACTACTCGGCTGGATTGATCAACTCAATGTCAATTTAATCAATTATTCTATCAGCAGCTTGGTCTAAAAACATTCACACAGTTGGGCCAATTATCTCTGCCTTATCCTTGGCAACTAGTCTTGATTAATCAGAACCAATATTAAGAAATTTGTATACAAAATAATTCAAAGACCACCTGAAGTTATGTTTAAAAGTCCCATGGACAATTAAATAAATGAACAACGTAATCAATTTTCCGCCCTAGGGTGAAAATTCGTATGTCAATCCGCATAATCAGCATGATAGCACTTGCATATACCACCCAAAAGTGGTTACCTAGTGCTATAGAGGAAGAGGCCTGCCAACATCCCAATTAGGGGTACATCATCTATTTCAATGGAGGCAAGGATTTCACAGAATGTGTATTTTGTCAGCAGTGTGATGAAACTCAAATTAAAAAGGTCTTAGTTCAATTTTGCATGCTTTTATTGCAATTTTTGTACCTGAAATCCTCCCAATTTTAAGAGTATTTTTCCGCTAATAAACCTATGAAAAGGTTTCAGTGGTATCGTTCAAGTGCTAAACTGAGGTGGTAAAATATCTGTTGAAATTTTGTACTCAAATATGGCCAGGAGAAGCCCTAGAGGTATAAATACTGGTGCATGGCCAAATGAATTATTATCAAATAATCGAGTCTGATAAAAGTCTATTTTATTATATCTTCATTTTATTTTGTATCTCAAGTCACTTTTGTAGAGTGTTGGCAAGCTGGGATCTCAGGATCCACAGCTTACAACTTTGCCTGCCTCAGCTGGAGTTCCCAATTAGAAAGGGAAAATTGTACCCAAAGTTGGATGGAAAAATTGGAGCCACTTTCATATGCATAGTGCATTTTTGAACGTTTCAAAAACTGTAAGCAACTGGCTAAATCGAGGATCCATCAGCTGAACTTCAGCCCAATTTACCATGCAGGATTTAATTTATCAAGTGAGTGATCCTCGAATTTTGACATTAAGAATAACCAATTCACCCTATGGCGAATATGTATGTTGATCCTTGTAATTAACATGATAGCACTTGCACATGAACCACCCAAAATGAGAATACCTAGTGCTATTGAGAGAGGACTGACAAGACCCAAACAGGGGTGCATCATTTACTTAACTGATGCCAAAAATTTACCAGAGTTTATAATTTGCCAGCAGTATGATGAAAATCATAATAAGATGATCTTAGGGCAATTTTTAATGTTCATATTGCAATTTTTGTCCCTAAAATCCTCCCAAATATGAGAGTATTTTGCCACCAATAAACCTAGAAATAGGTATCAGTTGTATCAGTTCAAGTGCAAAACTGAGGCGGATAATAATCTGTGGAAATTGTGAGCTCATATTTGGCCAGGAGATGACCTAGAGTTATAAATACCGGCACCTGGCCTAATGAATAATAATCAAATAAATATCCTCTAATAAAGAGTTATTTTATTAATTCTCTTTTGCTGGTTTTTATATCAGAGTCTTTTCTTTGAAGAGTGTCAACAACCTGGAATTGCCAAATCAAAAGCTTGTACCTTTGCCCACCTCAGTAAAAGTTCCTAAATATGAAGGGAAAATTGAGCCCAAGATTGACCAGAAGAGTTGGAATTATTTAATACTCCTAGTAAGCTTCAGAATGGTTAAAATACCGTAAGACACAGGATAAATCAATTATCATATGGCCAAACTTCAACCCAATTGAGCGTGCAGTAACAAATTTATCAAGCGAGCAATTCTCAAGATTTAACACTAGCTACCTGGACTGTTGTGTGGAATGCAAACTCCACAAGTATCATAAGAATATAACAGGATGCAGGCTAGTACGCCCTGGATTCTCTGGCACACTGTGTCAATAGACATGATAAGACCCCTGAGTATCAGTACATGAGGAGTGAAATAAATATTAGTGGCAATAGATCATCTGATTAGATGAGTAGAAACCAAAGCCTTGGGTAAAGTGAATGCTACAAGCATGGCGAGATTCATCCTGAACCAAGTTATATACTGGCATGGATGCCCACAAGTTTTATTGAGTGACAATGGAACCAATTAACCTCCTATGTAATTTCAAGGCTAAACGAATTATGGGAATCTAAGGAGCGAAATCTATTCCATATCATCCAGAAATAAACCGAATGGTGGAATAAGTTGATGGAACGCTAGCCACAATTCTAAGAAAGCTGGTCGCAGGAAACCTTCTGCCTGGGGAACTTACCTAAGTTTGGTTATCTTTGCCTACAATATCAGGCATCATATAGTGACAGGAAAAACTCTATTTATATTACTATATGGACAGAGTGCAGCATTACCAACAAATTTGAATTCTGCTATAGAACCAGTATTGGGGATAATTACTGAGCAATATATGAACTGACTGGCTAATACTATGATTGAAGTGTAATTGCAGGCATTTGATACCACTTTGAAGAAAAGGATTAAAACAAAGATAATGGATGCTAAGAACAAACCAGAGATACAAGAGTACCATGTGGGGATAGGGTAGCCTAAGCGACACCCATGGTTTTGGAGGAAGAAATAAGATGGATGATTATGGTCAGGTCCATTCAAGGTGATTGCTAAGATGGCAACTGAAGCCTATATGATTAAGAACCTCACGTATGGTCATATATTGAACCAGGTCCATAAAAAATATCTCAAGTTTTAATCTAGGGGAGTATAATGTTGCAATACTCTAAAGGACACTGAACCTACTAAAAGAAGGTTAAGTCTTGGTGTTGGTTAAGTCCCAAGAGGAATGCTGAACCATGAGAAGTAATTAAGTATTAGAAGTAGACTTTTGAACCAAAATAGCTGGTTAAGTTAAAAAACAAACCACTGAACCAGAGCAGAGGAAATAAAAAGATCTACCTCTGAACCTATTTATAGGTTAAATACCATTGCAAAAGAAGAGAAAAATTAACACAAGGAAAAAATATACAAAAATTATTTAAGGTAAAATAATCTTAAAGAAGCAAAAATATATTTAAATATAAATGTAAAAATTTTATTATATATCGATGTTTTATTTTCATCTTCAAAAAGCATCTGGTGATGTCCCCTTATGTTATCAGTAGGGCCAACTTGAGTTGAAACTGGGTCTGCCACAAGTAGTCCTGAGGTGTTGAAAGAAGCAAGCAAATTAGAATCAGGATGGGTAGAAAATGGATTCACTGTGAATAGTCCCCTAGGAAAAGAACCACAATGATCAAAAATGAGAGCCTAGCTTGAGTAATACAGGGTGTTATATTTTGGCGGTATCTTAGAGATATGCCAGAAGTGGTTTTACACAGTGTTAAGCCCACTGACCAATAGGACCAATGATATGACGATTGTCATCTTCAAATTAACTTAATAACCTTTAATAATTATGGGCATTTGCCCTGAAAGACACTTTATTTATTTAATATATATACAGCGGATCCTCGCTGTTCTGCTCACTCTAAACTACAAACAAACTCCTCTTTTCAATTGTCTCATCTCGCTGATATCTCAGCAACTTTGGTTAATACCAACTATTCTCTCTTAGTAATTTTTTCCGCCTCATATCTTTGGTTCTAGAAGAGTTCATCATTTATTAGATTCATGATCACCTTAACTCGAGGCAATCCACTAAACATTCATCATATGTCAACATCTCTTTATTTGACGTTAGCAACATTACCTTATCACCTGATTTGGAGGTGAACCAATATTATCATTCACCTTATATCGCCTCAACATAAGGCGCTTAAATAATTGTACTCATACTCAGGCTTTTCAGATTCTACCCATTCCGCCATAATTACTTAGGGCTTATCATCCAGTCATATCAGAATCACGACACTGGTAACAAGGAATTAAAGAAGCCTCCTGAGAAGATCTATTAAATTATGAGGTGTCATATAACCTTGACCTGGTGAAAACAGGCCTTCCAAACCTTTTATAGGCAAGAACACCCAAAATAGGTTGGTATTGTATGGGGCCATGGGAACTGTGCTCTGTGGAGGTGGCAGCAAGGAGGATATGGAACAAGAATGCACTTAGAAGAAGGATTATCCAGAGATGCATTAAGCAAGGAAAGGAGATGGAATAAAAAAACTTAAATTTAAACCATTCTGACAGACTCAGTCATAATTAAAGTGGCGTATACCTCCATAAAACTTCATTGCTGGATAATTTGGTCGAGCGTGGGGATGTGTTAGGAATATGCCCACATTACCCAGCTAAATCAATTATAATTTATCTGTTTTTCACTAGTAGATTAATTTCACTAGTGAATTTGGGAGTTATTAATTATATACGATAACTATTGTTTGGATAATTACCTTGAATGAATATTAGTTAATTTGCTGTGGTTGATCTAATAAATCAAAAATCTAGATTGCTTAATCCTCATAAAGGGATTTTTCCTAACAATAAACAAGTGATTAGGTTGTCAATTATACTCTTGATAAAAATAACTCTTACCCATGATGTAACCAGAAAAATCCAAGTCCCAATCTGGAAGTGGAAAGCTTTCTTGACAGAGTTGACCCTGCTAAGGTTTCATGTTGATGTTCAATTTCTTTCTTTCTTTTTAAAATGTCCGTCCACTGGTTGGATTGACTCAAATAAGTATTTTTATTACTTATAGGAGTTGTTCCAGTTTAGTCACTAATTGACTAAGGGTTTTATGGGTTGTTGGGCGAGTTATGCCGCATATGATAGAGCAACTTTTGAGTCAACCTTTTTTAGTATTGCAACCTACTGTTTATAGTAAAAGTCACATTACCTAAGTTTTGTTACCTAATAGGATGATTCAATGAGAGTTGAGTGAAGGTGTGGGGACACGTCCTTCATTTCAACTCAGAGAGTTTAATTGGAAGTCAGCTAGAGAATCAAACTGAAACCAATGAGGAAGATTATCATTTTTGTGCGCCCTTGAAAGAATTAATTCATCAGCGACGGCCGCCATATCCAATAGGGGCGCCAACCAAGAGTTAGGCTTTGAATTCTTTATAAATTCTTAGGTTTCCTTAATAAAGTGGATTAATATTTCCAGTAAAATGCTTTGTTTATTTAGATCTTTCAATCTTGTTATCAGAGATGGAAGAGAAAGAAGGTACTTTGTCTATATTATTTTTATCTCATGGACTCTGTGTGACAAGAAGGAAGAAGAACCACTGAACCTAATCTTATGTTAAGGTTTACAGAAGTAGTGGGAAGTAACTCTAAGCCTAAATTGAGGTTAAGCTTTACCAAAGAGGGAAGAAGTTCCTACCAATATTTAAGACCATTCATGATTAGAAAAACTCCGGTTTGGCGTTGGACCTAACAATTATCTTAGCTATCAGAAGCCCAACTAGAGTAGTAGTCTTGTACTATTACTGCCTCAAAACATTTGTGATCAACAAGTGCAAACTACACACATACAAGGAACCTGTGCAGTTGAACAAGGGTGCTAAAGCGAGTTACAATCCAAAAAGAGTTAACGGATCCTGAACTTTAATTTCTGGTGCTTGTAGGACTTTGTCAACCTCATTGAAGATCAGGCCTTTAAAGGCTGTTTCCTTATTATTCAAACGCGGTTCCAATGGAATGTTTTAGAAACTGAGTTCCCTAGGCAAATCTTAGTAAAATTCGTTGTTGAGGCTACTTTGTTTTCTTTGAATAGGCAAAGTTTTATGTACAAAGACATGCAAAATAATCACCAGTGAAAAATACTAGGAATTCTTAAGTATCTTATTAATTAAAATTTGAGTTATTTATAGGCCGCCAAAATATTTGGGATTGCCTAGGGGTAGCTAGGCGTGATAATCTAGATTAAGTAGGGTAAGGAGGCCTCTTTGACAACGTGGAGGTGGCGTAGGCTTTCTTTGAATCTGACTCTCTTTTGCCATGGTGGCCGATTCTGGAGACCTCCAAATGTCAAGATTTTCACCAGATGACTTGTTGCCTTTTTTAGTAAAATCAGAGGATCCTTCCAGAATTTCAGTTTCCTTTCACCAGTTTAAGATTTCATTGTTTGAGTCAGTCTCAATGATCATTGGATCAGTGGAGCTTATATGACCAAGTTGCCATTTGGGTCATGTTCTTATCCCACTCATGTCCAGCTGATCCTTATAATTCCTGAAAATGCCCCCCTCAAGATATTGCTGAGGAGAGAAATAATGTCAGAGGAAACTAGCATGTACCCAATTTACATTGGCACATGACTTCACAGAAGCAATTTTATATTCAGGATCCTGACGGTAGACTACTCAATAGGGACCTGACCGTAGTTTATTAAGTTTATGTATTCATCCCTTGGTCCAGTGATGGTAAAATAGGACGAGGTCCCCTAGCTGGAACTCAGGCAGGAATGGCCGCTGTGCGTTCCATTGATCAGCTTCTCTTTGGCAAATAGTTCCCATGGATCTAGAGTCCATAGCTTGCAACCTAATTAGTTCATCAGCAATCTTTATAAGGTGTGTCAGTAGTTTCTGATGTAAAATTTCGAGTATAGGCTTCATACTAAAGGCAAAATTGGTTCTTGGCCATAAAGGGCTTGGAAAGGTGACATTTGAAACATTTGATGATAGTTAACATGTATGCTAGTAAGGCCGCTGGTAAGTATTCCATATTGAAAGATTGGAGGAAGCCATCTTACAAAAGATAGCAACTAAAGAACTGTTCACTCGTTCTACAGCTCCATTGGTAGTTGGATGATAAGGTATTGTGAAAGATTGATAAGTGCCCATTTTATAGAGTTATGATTTGCAACCACACTAAAAATAAAATTGGTACTATTTTCAGATAGCCGAACCTTGGGACTGCCATGTCAACTGAAGACCTGCTTTAGCAAGTAGGGTGCAGTTGCTTTATAAGTTGAGGAGGCAACTGAGTTAGCCTCGACCCATTTTGTAAAGTGAACACAAGAATGATAAATGGTGATTGAACATCGCCATAGGCAGGGGTCCAATAACGTCAATGCTAACTGTAGAAAATGGGTCTGTAGCCCATATCATGATGCTAGTATAGAGAATTAAGCGGCTTCTGATTGGAACAACTGAACACGAGTCAATAACATCCTGGACTTTCTTGATCATTCCTTCCCAGTAGCAGCGGTCTCTCAGCCATTGATAAGTTTTCTTTACCAAACTATGCCCTATGTCAACGTGAGCCTCTAGAGCGGATTTTGTCCAAGCAGAGGGTCGAACATACAATAGCCAAGAGGTCCCTACTTTATTATTTAACAACTTTGTATTTTACTCAAGTCTGAGAAGCTGTCTTCTTTAAGAGCTGTAGCATCATTGACAGCTCACAGCTCCACTCTTCTAGTTTTGCAATGAGCTTGTAGATCCGGTCCTCTTTGAAAGCATAAAGGGCCAGGATAGGCAATTGGGACAACCTGTTAACGTTTTGGTGTATCATCCCTGCGCGGTGGGCTATCAAAAAGATGTAATTCTGGAGCTTAAAAGCTCATAGGGCCAATTGTATATCCAGGTTTTTTTATCTGTTAAAACCACCATAGTGAGGCATAGTTCATCCCTATGGTTAAATGATCCCCATACAGAAAATGACGGAATTGTTTAATGGCAAAAACATGGCTTGACACTCATGTTCATTTACGCTGCAATTGCATTCCACTTGGGTTGATCTATTACTAAATAAAGGTATGGGATTATTGGCTTGGCTTGCATCCAGTTGAGCCGGAATGGCCCCAAAATCCACATTTCTAGTTCAGTAAAATAGAATGAATGGTTATTAAACTCAGGATGTACCAGAATAGGGGCTGTAGTCAGGGCTTTTATTAAGACATTAAAGGATTGCTGTAAAGAATCCTCCTGTTGAATCAGAACTTCTCTTTGGAGGAGGTAGATTAGGGACTAATTAAGCTTGACAAAGTGTGTATATTTGTTGGTAGTACCTGACCATGGCAAAAAAGAACTGAATGTCACGAAAACTGCTGGGTCAGTCATCTTCTTAATAGTGGTCACCTTGGTAAGCAAGGGCGAAATTCCTTCACAAGTGACTTTATGACTAAGGAATTTCATTTCAGTCTGAAAGGAACAACATTTGGCTGACTTTAAATTAAACGCAGCAGAGCTTAGCTGTCATAATACTTCCTTAAAGTGGGATAAGTGCTGGTCAAATGTGCGCAAAAATAAAGTTACATAATCCATGTATACCAGCATGCACAACATCTTCAGGTCTCCCAACAGGCAGTCCATGGCCCGCTGGAAAGTGGCCAGGGCTATGCACAGCCCCTGAGGCTGCAAGTGGGTTCAAATAAGCCTTTACTTACTATAAGCGTTCATTTCTCTTGGTCATCTGTTGCAAGCTCTCTTTTCAGTATCTACTAACAAGATCCATCGCGGAGAAGAATTGGGATACATCAAGGAGGCATTAGGAGTCATCATTCCTAGGTAGCGGGTAGTACTTTCTATGTTTAGAATTAGAACGGAGGTAGTCCATAACTACATGTTGCCCTCCATCCTTCTTCCACATAAGCAACAATGGAGAGACCCAGGGACTCTGGGATGGTTTTAGCAACCTGGCATCCAGTAGTTGTTTAACTATTGCGACCTGAGCTTCCTCAGCTTTAGACTTCTGATAGGGGCTGGGCGCAAATTGGAGCAGCATCGCCAGACAGCACTTGATGTTGCACCCCCTTCATCATCCTGAAAACCCTCTGGGACGGTGAAGAATATATTGGCGTATTCTTCAATTAGGACATCAGCCTGTTGTTGTTCACAAGTGAGAGTTTCACCAATTTATACCTCCTTTAGGCTATTATAACATTCTCAATTATTACTAAGCCTCAAAAATCTTCCACATCCTCAGAGGTCTAAATCTGGTCAATGAGCAATATTGTCACATAAGTGAAATGTCTGTTTGGAGTTATCTTCATCAGCTGATCAGTAAAGTTGGCCATTAGGACAGTCAATGGGCCTGATAAGTGGGATCCAGCACTCCAGGACAGATAAGGGTTTCTATGATAGCTGGATAACTCTCTCCTTGTAATTCTAAGAAAGTGGTCCAGTGTCATGGTAACTTGGAGACCCTCTCCACTAAGATCTGCGATTAAAGCAGTATGACTATGCGGCCAGGTGCATACACAAGCATTCCTTCAGTAGCCTCTGTGTTAGGGGGCGGTAGCTTGGTTTTTGGTCCAATTACCTGATAATCTAGCCGTTCAATGCAGTCCAGGTGCTCCAATAAGCAACATCGGGGTTTCCTCTTCCTTTCCTCCTTTGGAACGTCCTTCACAACCAGAGAAATGAGGTACTTAATATATAAAAGTACAAATACTTATGGCTTATTAGATTACTGAATTCAACTAGGAACAGGGTGTCAATAAGCAAGCCATAACCGTCATCTTCCAACTCAATGGCCGGAGTTTTAAAACCAGAGAGCCAAATCAAAGAGGCAAATAGGATTAGGCTCTCAGGGAGCGGGTACAATGAGGTTTCACCATCCCTTAGTCAAGAAAGTGATTCTAGTCCAGTGTGACCTTTATATTTTTAACCAACTGAGAGAAAATGACGTTGACGGGGGAACTGGTGCTGATGATGGCCAAGATATTCACCTTGTGGACATTGACCTTTAATTGAGTAACTTCAGTGCCAAAGTGGGGAATTAAGTAATTGGAGTTTCCTTGAGGGAGCGGTCTGGAAAAGGCAGAGTAAGTGAAGTTTAGTCTTTATTCAAGATCATGAAAGGTGGAACTTCCATTTATCAGGTTTTTCCAGAACATAAGGCTCAGCGCGTGGAGCAGAAGAAGGTAGAGGTTGAGGCGTTATATCATCAACAGAGGGTGCCTCACGCACTAAGCTGACTCCGCTTTTCCCAACTCATCATCTTGCTTCTTCCAACAGGAAATTTCAAAGTGGCCAAAGACGCTGCAATACAAGCATGGGTCATGATAGAGTTTTGATCTCTGAACGTTCTAACAGCATGGATATTAGTTCAATTCCTCTTATTTGGAGCTTGGCGTACTGCAGGATCAGGCAATTCCATTATTGAATCCTTAATGTCAAGGATGGATTTAAACAACTTTTTAACGTTCTGATAATACTGTGCTAGTTTGGTACTGTGTTAGAAAGTGGAGAAAACAGCCGTTTTGGCATCATATAAGGTAAACCAGTCACAGGAAGCAAAACCCTGAGCTTCATGATAAAAAGTGCTCCACAAATATAATTTGAGTCTCCCCTCATCTCAGACGGATATGCATGAAAGCCTAATTTTGGTTAAAGAGGGTTAAGTTACTACTAAATTCCTTTGATAAGGGCTTCCTTAATGGTGGCTACGTGTTTATGTTTTGAAATAAAGCACCATAACTTATCATGTTTTTCCATCCAAACAAGTTTGTATATGCAGGAATTTTTGTCAGTCAGTAGCCAGCTCCATCATGCCCCATATAAAAAAAGGTATGACTGAATTGTCTCAGTCCCAAGGACGTTCTTCTTGAATTTAGGTTAAAATATCTGACGGGTTCAGAGAGGACACGAACATCAGGAGATTTGGGCATTATGATTTGGTGGTTTCCAGGGTTCCTATATCAGTATACGGGATAGCACTATCAAACTGACAGTGGATCTCGTCCATGTCATCCTGAATGGTGGCGTAGCATTCATTAACGTGCTTAAGGGGGCCTTAGAATCCAAAAGTTGGCGTAGAATCTTGATCTATTTAGACTGTTGGGCAAAATGTTTGGAGAGAGCATCCTATATAACTTTAACCGTTTGGAGTCAGGTAATCATCGACTAAATAAGGAAATTTTCTTGGTTTTCAGGAGGCTACCAGATTGGCGCAGGTACCAGTAATCTTTGCATAGTGATTGTACAAGGAGGGGATGGTTAAATCATCATCCAGATGTTCCCCCTCAATAGACATTTCAGATCCTCAGGCCACAAGTAACAGTTGACATTTTAGAGTTTTAAGTTAGGATTTGTGGTCGTCATTGAAAAAGTATCTAGCAGGTGAGGAGGCACTCAGAGGACCTTAGGGAACTTGGGGATTTCCAGGCCCAGAGGGCCCTTGCTCTCCCTATCGCCCAATGTGTCCTATTTCGCTGGGGGCCATCATGTTGCACTGTAACTTCTGGAGTCATCATCATCACAAGTCATTCTCTCAGCTGCTGCATATATCTAAACAAATCAACGAGATAAGGATTAATAGCTTGACAATCACCAGAAATTTGGTTGCGGGGTTGGATAAATCACATTACAATCTTTGGTCCATGCCAGTGGTTAATTGGACCATCCGCTGGGAGAAATCATTATGCAAGTATTGAATGACTCCAGTGTCAATTTGCGCAGGTTGGCGTTGGATGTCATTGATCTCCCAACGGTTGCTCAAAATGTCCCAACCATCTTAACCAAAATTAGAGGCGGCGTCATATAACTTAAGGATCTGAGAGTGAATCTGGTGAGTTAATTAAAGCTGTCGCTGCATCTCCATGTGGTGGAGTGCAAGCAGCTGCATGTGTTGGTGTAAGGCAAATTTCACAAATTTTTGGAGGTATGAATCATTTTGGGTCACTCCTATTACTGCTCAAAGCTCTGCTGAGGAATAGAATCGGCAAATTTGAATAGTTTGTAAAGCTGCTGTGACTAGTTCCCCACCAGGGATTACAACTTCACCTAGAAGCTCTTAAATTTTTGGGTGAATTGGGAGCCTGAAATTGATGGGTAGATTCATCGAGCACTGAGATAGTTAAAGTCATGGTCACGTGGAACTCAAGTTCTTGCAGTTGAGGTAGCGTCACATATTGATTATTGATAAAGACCTAATGGGTCAAAATAATATTCTCCTCCATATTAGGAGGGCTATCTTTGCTGAAGTTTTCACGCATAAGGCAAGTCTTCACCAGGAGCTTTGGAAGGACGAGGCAGGGAGCAACAGCTTTTAGGACTTTGTCATCCTCTCTGAAGGTCAGGGCCTTTAAAGCTGTTCAATTATTTATTGAACGTGGTTCCAGTGGAATCTCTTAGGAACTGAGTTCCCTAAGGTAATCTCTCAAGGGAAAGTTGTTATTGAGGCTACTCTGTTAACTTTAAAAATGCAAAATCTTCTGTATAAAAACAGGCAAAATAATTAATAGTGAAATAATACTAGGAATATTAAGATATCGTATTAGTTAAAATTTTAAGTTGTTTATAGGCTGCTAAGATATTCATGATAGTTTAGGGGGAGCTTGGCGTGATAATTGGGAACAAGTAGGTTAATAAAGCCTCTTTGACAACTTGGCAGGTGGCGTAGTGTTTCTTAAAATCTGACTCTCTTTTGCCTGGGTGGCCGATTCTGGAGACCTTTAAGTGGCAAAATCTTCACCAGCTGACTCATTGCCATTGTTAGTAAAATATGCGGATCTTTACAGAATATGAGTTTCCTTTCACTTTATTGAGAGTTTATTGCTTGATTTTGTCTCAATGCTCATTAAGTTAGTGGAGCTTCTATGACCAAGTTGCAATTTGTGTCATGTTTGAATCCTGCTCATATCCATCCAATTCATAGACTCCTGACAGTGCTCATTCCAGAAGAGGAAGTTGGTTATTTACCAGTTCCCAGTTTTAACAGGTGCAACCAAAGAGTTAAGCAGTGAAATTCTATATTTAACCCCTTGTAATATTAAAAAAGGACATACAAAAAGTATTTAGTAATACAACTTATATATATGTTATCCTTTTTATTTAACCAAGGTAAGCTGACCGGGGGATGGACATTACCAAATATACATAAAACTAAGGAAATAACCGACAAATATAAAATTGGGCACCCCAGGGTACTCAAGTTACCCCTGTTGCCAGCGGGACTGCCAGGTATGGGGGGTTGGTGCACTACTCCGAGGGGGTTTCCTCTGCTGTGGAGCAGGTGTGAAGGAAAGGGTCTGTGTGGAGGAACCAGAGTGGGAACCATGATTCTATGAGCGCTTTTTGCCTTGTTCTTATATACCCATAAATCCAGGCTTGGAAGTGCTCCAGTAAGTGGACATGGAATCTGTTAATAACCCCATGAATGGTTGGGACCGTGCCCTTTAACGCATCTAATGCAATTGTGTGGATTGTCCACATTGCAACGGGTATTATTAGGGAGCGGAGGGTAGATGGGATTGGTGAATCGATCTGGAGCGCGAAGATGCTCTTTGATATCGAGAATTCCTATTCATTTTGGATCTTAAGCAGGCGTGCGACTTCCTGCCATATAGCTTTGGTTGGGGGGCATGTTTCTAGGCGGTGATGTAGGGATCCCTCCCCTCCACATACTGCACATGTTTGTGGAGGGAGTTAGAATGGTCCGCCGTCCTATAGGTCCTTCTCAAACAGCGTCAGGCGTTTGCTCTAATTCTCGGCTGTAGGAGTGGGTGGTGGGTCATTTTCCACATTGTCTTCTGTGTGGTTAAATTATAGGGAATGTCCAACATATCTAGGTATTATATCCTAGCTTTGCTTGGGGTTGTTGCGAGCATATCTCTCTGGGGGGTGGTTTTCTGGGTTACTTAATTTGAATTGGGGGCTGTGTCGTCCCTTTCCCTGTATAATACCCGTTTTCTCTATGGTCCATCTCATATGGTGGATAGTTCAGAGGATATGTTTGAAATGAGGGAAGGTTCCATGCAGACCCGTTGCAGTAGGGTGCTTGGCAAGGTATGAAAGTAGTCTGGGTGGACTATGTGGTCTGGTTAATTTGAGCGCCTGTGCAAAGTTAGTCCTTACTGCTCTGGACCAATGTTGTTGCGGGAGGTCTGGAGCAAGTTTTTTTTTATCCAGGTACCTAGGATGTGACTGGCGTGGCTCTCAAAATCTATTAGTCCCATGCCTCCGCTTGAGCGTGGGCCAAATAGTGTTTCCATCCGTATAGGAGGGTGAGAGCCAGGTCACAGCCAGCCCTGGATAAGCGCGCGGATTGAGGTTATAAAGGTAGGTGAGAAGGCGACCACTAGGCCTGGTACCACAGTATTGGGAGGATGAGTGATTTAGCAACTGTAACTCGTCCTGTTAGTCCTGGGGTTCTTCCCTTGATGAAGGCGACGCGTTTGGATACCCGTTGTAACAGGTTACTTTCCATTGTCTCATTAGCATATCCCCCTGATTCTAGCCAGATTCCGAGGTGTCAGGCAGGAATGGTAGTGGGAGGTGTTGCAAAGGGTAAAATGATTGGGTTTTTTCTTCGTGTGCTGGTATGAGGTTCTGATGTTGTGGCCCAATTGTTTGTGTATTTGCCTAAAAGGATGATTTCTGTCTTGCTTTTGTTGAGCGATGCATTGCTCACCTTGGAGTATTTCTCTAGAGTGCGTTCCAGCTGTCGGGCATCTTCATTGTTTGCTATACCTGCTACGCAGTCATCCTCAAAGGCCAGTATCTTGACTGTTGGTTGTACTTGTGCGGTTATCCTCATGAGACGTGAATAAGTTACTCGGAGGAGTGTATCAAAGATAAAATTGTATAGCAGTGGGCAGAGGGGATCCCCTTGTTTGAGCCCTCTGTGTGGTTTAATCTTGTTTGCTAGGAATCCAGGGCCACATACAGCCATGATTGCAGATTCTGTTAGGAGCATCGCCCATTTTATGAATCTTGGTGGGAGTTTGAAGGCATGTAGACATTCTTTTAGGTATGGCCAGCTAACTCGGGCATACGCCTTTTCCTGATCCAAGAAGACCAGGGCACCAGTTGCTTTGGATTGGAAAATGTTTGCAACAGGGTGAATGTTGTTCCAGATTGAACACCCTGGTATAAACCCAAACTGGTTGGGTGATAGGACGTCAGATGCAATTGCGCCTAATCTAGCTGCTAGAATTTTTGTTAGAATTTTTGTGTCAGTGTTGGGTTAGTGCAATTGGGCGCCAGTTGGCCAAGTCCAACTTGTCACCCTTTTTATACAAGGTTATAACGTAGGATTCATGGCCTCCTGGTAATAGGCGTGTTTCCAACAAGCTCTGGTTCATAGACGCCTGTAGGCTGGGGGCGATTTGTTGGAAATAATTTTTGCAAAATTTGTAGGGTATCCCATCAGGCCCTGGGCATTTCCTACGTGGTGCACCGCGAATTGTCTCCCAAAGCTTCTCCCATGTAATAAGGGATAGTATACTGTAATTTGGTGGTGTACTTTATGTCTTGGAAGTTTGTATAAATTCTTTACTTTTTTGTGAATCTGTTGGCATTTCATGATATAATTTGGTGTAATAGCAGTGTACTTCCACCTTGAACTCCTCAGGGTCAGTTGCCACGGTGCCATTGGTCTTGTGGACCTGTGTGCATGCGGGCTGATTTCCGCGGGAGTGAAATTGGTGGTAAAAGTATGTCAAACAGGTTTCGCCTTCCTTTATGAACTTACCTTTGTTCAATACTTTGATTCTGTGTTGGTGTTCGAAGATGAGATTGTTAAGTTGGGCAGAAATTTCTGCCCATTTGCATCCCCAGTTGGGGCTATAGCCAGATCTTGGAGTATTTATTTCCAAGTGGTCTAGTTCTGCCAAGGTATGCTTATTTGTGGCCGTGTCCACGGTGTACTTGTGTGATGCAATATGTTAGTTTTGTTGATTTCATCCTTTTTGAAATTTTCTCATGTTCCAATGGGATCCAAAGTGAATGGGGCTGTAAATTCTGGATTTGTAGCCTTGTTTTCATCCCAGTCAGATATCTCAGGAAATTTTATAATTTCTGAGTGAAGCTTTCTCCAAGGCGACACCTGTGTGTGGGATTGGATTGGCGCTAACTGCACTGTAACTAATCAGTGGTCAGAAAAATTGATCTTTTTTGTTATAAATTTGGAGATTCTTGAGCGGTGGGATTGCGAGACAAGGATGTGGTCAATGCAACTCATCGATATGAGTGCTCCCTCACAAATGTTGGGCCACGTCATGTGGGGAAGGAGTGGTGAACTGGGGGGAAGATAATCCTGTAAGCCAAGAGATGCCTTCATTGTGCGGAATTCAATATGTCCAGGTGGGTATCCCCTGGGATTAGGCCATCAATCTGTATTGGGGTTATCCCAGCAGTTGAAATCGCCTAACATAATGGTATCTGGTGGGAGGGTGAGAGTAGGAATGGTTTCAAAAAATTGTTTTCTCTTGGTTGCAGTGCACGGTGCATATATACATGTTATCGAAATTACTTCCTCTTGGCATGTGATTGTTGCTACCAGGACTCGACCATGCAAGTGTGATGATAAATTTGTAATTTTAAGATTTTTTGTTGTTTTGGACGATCACCCCACAGTGAGACGTCCATACTGATTGTGATGGTGTGACCCTGGTTGACCAGGATTCTTCTTCCCCTTGTAGACAGTGGGTTTCTTGGATGGCCAAGATGTCTACAAGAGGTTTTTGCAGGAATTCCAGCTTTTTGGCTTGGGACATATGAGCCCTGGCTCCTGCGATGTTTAGTGTCCCTATTGACACTGAAGTGCCCGCGGCGCCTCAGGAGTGGTTGGGAGGGCCCTCTGGCCCTATCCCACCATGGTTCATTTTGGACATGCTCCGCGTCTGTACTCCAACTCTTTCACTGCCATTGTTGGTTCCCTTGATCTGACCCTATGATTCAATGGAATTGCGGTTTTTTGCATTTGTGTCAACTTTTCCTGCACAGGTCTCATCTTGATTTGATGCAGATTGTTGATTGGATTTTATATTTTTGAGGTTTGACTTTGGTGAATTGTGCACCGCATTTTCACCCAAATTGCGGTTGCATTGTTTCTCAATATGTGCATGACTGATGTCGCTTTGTGACTTAGTCAGGTTACTGTGAAAATTTTCGACCTGGGCATATTGTTCTAATTGGTTGGTTTGGTGAATATCCGAAATATCCTCCCAAATTTGTCCAGGGTTAATGGTGGACTCCACGTGTGCTGCCGCTTTGGCTGCTGCTTGCTTGCAGGCTTTTTGTGCCACTTTACGTTGTTTGCTTGTAACTGGGTCCACTATGGATTATAGTCCATCTTCACCCCAGCGGAATGGGTGGTGACCATCAGTCATTTTGGCGAAGTTTTCATTATCTTCGTCTATTACTTCCTCACAATAGTCATTTTCCATTAACCCTCTTTCACAGGGCATGCATGTTCCTTGTGGCCCAGTGATCCACAGTGGTTGCAAATGGGTGGTGCACGTTCCAGTGTAACTTGGAATGCAGCTAACTGGCCCCCATCTTCAAAGTGAAATTCTGCTGTGCAGGAAATTCTGGATAAGTCCTCTTCCACTTCTGGGAAGGGATTGATTATGGCGATAGCTTTGCCCATGCACAGGTTGGGCATCAGGTGAAATCGCTGTAATTAGAGTTGCTGAACTTCTCTGTAGGCCATGAGACCTTTGTGGAGCTCCTCCTCGATTACCTTATGAGGAAGGTTGGTGGGGAGCGAGTCAAAAGAGATGAACAAAGTTTTCGCTTTGTTCCATCTGGAGCGCGCGGTGCACACAATTTTTTTGCCCTCGGGGAGGGCAATTTCCACACAGACTTTTGCTGCAGCATCCGCTTCATCAGCTGCTTCAAAACCAATATCAATCCAGCCTTGGCCCATGTTGTTGGTGGCTAAATACACTGCATGAGGGAAAAGTGAGGGCTGTGCCTCACATGTTTTCTCCCACAGGGTTGGTGACTCATACCCAAGGAAGAGTCTGATTCCATGTTCCACCATTGATAAGGGTTGGTTGAACTGTATGTACATATATTGCGCGTGCTTTGCAGTGAATACCATAAACCCAGACGGTGTCTGAGTTTGCAATTTCTTTGCGGATTGGGTTCCTGGTCCCCCTTCAGGGCGTTTCTTTCCCTTAGTTGCATCGTTAAGTGCACCGCTTGCTGTGATGCTCGCCCATGTTGTATTATTTTTATTGATAAAGTCGCCCATCTTTCCTGTGTGTGATTATCCAAATTTGCTGTTCAAATCAAATCGTAGTAACTAAAGTGATTGTTACAAGAAAGAAAAAGTTTCTGGTTGTGATAATATAATACTAAAAAATCTACTTGGAAGGAAGCAAGAGTGACTATATATATGTTATCTTTTGTTAGATATTTTGATATTGACATGATGGTTTGAATATTTACCTTTTTACTCCCTCAGCTGAATTGAAGCCTAGACTTGAGAAGGGGTTGAATACATTTTGTCAATAAATTACCCAGAGAAATTGATAATCAGTAAAGCTCTAGTCAACTCTAGGAAAACTCTGACAGACCATATTGAGCCAAAGAAGCCACAAGAAAAATTATGCCTCATTAAAATAATGGATCATCAGTAGGTCAGTCAACATCTACTCAAAATGGCACTTGAGGCAGAAAATTAAGATAAACCAAAAAAGTAATAATCAAGAAGATGCTGAATAATCAACCTAAGTTGACTTCCAGTCTCATCCAACTTGGGAATTCTAATCACCATTTTTGCTCATACAAATTTATGATAAAAAGGCTTTATATCATTGTATGGATTCTCCCTTTATTGGTGGATGCGCTGACTAGGGGTCACAATTCACCTACGTGTGGACGCAAGATTGGGCTTCCCATCAACTTGGGTTGAGCCTGATCCAAAGTATTGGGTATTGGCCTCAAAATTAATTATAATTAAATACTTGACACCAGCAACTAATACCAAGGATGTCAAAACTATCATTTTGCGGCATAATCCCATCTCAATGCTCGCACTTAATCAAATAACCCTTTTGATTACTGACAAATTATGCCAAGGATGAGCCAAGTCGCCATGTATTAGTATTATCAATTTATATTTAACTCATTGTTGAAATAGATGCTGAGATTTTCTATCCCAAATCCTCCTATTCTCAATCCATCAAGGTCCTATAAATACTTTAGGGTTATTTTAGTAAAGGCCATTTCTCACAATCTCTTTTCCTAATCTAGCTTAATTAAGGCCTTGATGGCCTATTAACTCGATGTGGACTTTAGAGCCCTGAATTGATAGGGTCAGGTTGGAGTTGCTCCCCCACGTCCCAGCAAACACCCAGAATGTATCGCCTGATTAATAAACTTCATTTTAGAAGTCACTCCATTATATTTGTGGGATCCACCGATGGATGCCACAAATTTTCTCAAGATATAAATGAAACTTACTTTCTATTTAGATAAAAGTAATAATAAACGCTTTCTTAAAGTTTTTTATTGTTTTTTATTATTTGTGCGGGGCAAGCCAGAAAAAGCTCTCCTATTCAAACTAGTATTTCATATCTCAACTAGTTTGAATATCAGGGGCATGGGAATTTGGGGCTATAGTGTCAAAGAGCTTAGTTGTCTAAATTAGAAAAATAGGTTTCAGCCTATCAAAATGAGGGAAAATATGCTGGGGCAGAACAAACCCATGAGATAATTATTTGATAAATTGCACCCAATCACCGGTGGGTAAAATCTTCTCACCTTGGGGGACCTCCACCACGCCTACAAAAGGGGGGGTCCCCGCTTAGGAAGTGATATGGAATGATATGCAGCTGAGGGGGAACCATGTGATGGACGCCCTGATTTTGGCCGAGGAGTT
>JAKSZP010012417.1:0-53275 GCA_022478985.1 Massospora cicadina
CCTTGCCTCTATGCTGAAGCCCACTGTGGTGGCTCCTCTACCTTCTTGTTTGGAGGGTTTGGAATCCTCTTTATGATGCAGCATCCGCTAATGCACTCCCTGAGCACTCTGAATTTTACTGTGACTTCAAGCTCACTGTGGATAAAGTGCGTATATCTTCCCCCATTTACCCATTGACTGTCCGGGAGGAAGAGGCGTTGGATGTGTGGGTAAAGGAACAGCTAGCCAAAGGTGCAATTTTTCAGCGTACCTCCCCTGTATGCTCTCCACTTCTCTTTGTTGAGAAGTCTGATGGTACTCTGCGCCCATGTGTGGTCTTTGAGAATCTTAACAACGTTACTGTACCAGACGTCCATCCCATCCCTTTGGATTCACAGATTGCACGCTATGTGGAGAAGGCGAAGGTCTTCTCCAAGCTGGATTGAATCAATGCGTACAATCAGATCCGGATTAAAAAGGGACAAGAGTGGTTAACTGCATTACATACCAGAAAATGGATCTGCCAGTTTTGGGTCATGCTTTTTGGGCTTAAGAATGCCCCTGCTATCTTTTAACGCCGCATTGATGCAGTGTTGGGGATTTTTTAGGGGTATGCGCAGTTGCCTACATGGAAGACATTCTGGTGTTTTTTCCCGACTATGTGTCCCATGCAGTACACCTTTGGCAAGTGGTGGAGAGGTTAAAGGCAGCCAGCCTTACACTGAAGATAAGCAAGTGTGAGATTTTCAAGTCTCAGGTCACTTTTCTGGGCAACGTCGTGTTTGATAAAGGACACATGATAACTCTAGACAAGGAGAAGGCGATTTGTGAGTGGCCGACCCTCACCTCCATCAAGGAATTTGAGAAGCTTTTTGGGGAAGTGTACGTTTCTCAAGAATTTCACACCCAATCTTTCCGAGGTGGCAGCTCCCTTATTTAAGGCTAGAGTTGCAAAGGTGCTTCAGTGGTCCTCCGTTTTGGAAGATGCTTTCCAAGCAGTGAAGTGCACCCTGTTGTCAACGTCTGTCCTTCGCCATGTCGACCCTTCCAAAGAGTTCATTGAGTCTATGGGTGCCTCCAACTTCGCCATAGAGGCTGCCTTGTTACAAGTAAGCGAAGATGGGATAGAGCATCCGGTGGGATATTTTTCTTGAAAGTGTCTTTGCCAGAATTGAACTACGCCGTTTATGATAAAGAGTTACTGGCAGTGGTGGAGGCGCTGAAAAATTGGCATCACCACTTGCATGGCTCATTCCAACCATTCTGGGTACATACAGACCACCGTTCCTTGCTGTACTACCGCGCTCCTCGTGTCCTAACCCCACGGCAAGCCCATTGGCATGAGACCCTTGCCCAATTTGTATTCACATATGAGTTCACCAAGGGCAAGGATAATGGTTTGGCGGATGCTTTGAGCCGCAACCCTGCTTTAGTGCCTGATCACAAGGTGGTAGAAGTTCATAACACACAGTTGATGTTTCCACCAAATAAATTTTGTTTCCCAACTTCCCTCTTTCTTGGACAGCGTGCCAGCGCTTGCCCCTCTGGAAAATGCGGAGGAATCTAGTATGCTCATAAAGGTAGACCTTTCTCAGGCGCTAGCAGCTAAATATATTATAATAAATGCTAAGAGCGTTTGAACCAAGAGGATCTCTCCGGGGGCTATCATGTGAAGGATGAGATGGTGTGGTTTCAGGGGCGCCTATGGGTTCCTGCTGGCCCACTTCGCCTGGAAATCATCCGGGACGATCATGATGGACTCACCGTTGGTCATCCTGGTAAAGCAAAGACGTTGGAGTTAATACAACGCACATACAATTGGAAGGGCTTGCCTGCTCAGCTGAGACGGTACTGTAAGGAATGTTTAGTCTGCAACCAAATGAAGCCAAAACCGTCAACCTTTAACGGGGTTGCTGGTACCAGTCCAGAAAGCTGAAGGGCCCTGGACTTCCCTATTAGTGGATTTCATTATGGAACTACCTGTCTCTGATGGTTGCGATGCCATCATGGTGGTGGTGAACCGTTTTACAAAGTTTGCTCAATTCATTCCTTGCAGAATTACAATAACCGCGGCTGAGATGGCCAGGCTCTTCGTCACGCATGCGTTTGTGCTCCATGGGGTTCCCCAAGAGGTTAATAGTGACTGGGAACCCCAATTTACCTCCATCTTTTGGGAAGAGTTGTGTAAGACTCTTCAGATTCGCCCCTGCCATTTGACTGCCTATCACCCTAATCAGATGGGCAGACTGACAAGTGAACCAGTGCTTGGAGAAGTTCCTGCGGTGTTACACTGCCTCAGATCATTCATATTGGGCTTCTCACCTTCCTATGGCATAATTCAGTTACAACAACACTTTGCACTTGTCCATCGGTTGTTCCCCTTTTTTCACCAACCATGGCTTTAACCCCGCCTTTAACATGGAGACCAGCTGTGGTTCTAAGGTTGAAGCGGTGGTGGACTTTGCCAAGACTATCAAGAAGGTCCACCAGGGGTTTCCACAAGTTTGGAGGCGGCAATGCAAGTTTATAAGGAAAACGCTGATGTAAAGCACATAGTGAATGCAGCATATAAGGAAGAGGATCTCGTGATGCTTGATGCTCGCAACATTCTATCAAGAAGCCATGCAAGAAGCTTGGACTAAAGAGGATCGGCCCTTACCGCATTGTTAGAAAGGTGGGCCATGCCTCATACCAGCTAGATATTCCCTCTTCATTTCGGATCTTCTATGTCTTCCATGAGAAAATTATTGACGTTGTTTGAGGGCCCCCACCTGAGACTCCTGAGACTTATCTAGTGGATGGGGAGCTAGAGTGGGAAGTGGATGAAATAGTAGCCTCTCGCCATATTAAAAGAAGAAAGGAGTACCTGGTATCCTGAAAGGGCTTTGACGCTGCAGAGAAAGATTGGGTTCCAGCGCACGACTGTGTGCATGCCCAAGATCTGATTGAAGCCTTCCACAAGCGTTTATCCCAAGCTGCTGGATCTTAACCCAAACCGATTGTTGCCACCATGAAGTTGGCCCCTTCCCACAAGAACTTTTCCCTTGTGCAAGCCCCTGGAGGGGGGGTTGAGCCCGGTGGGAGGAGAGGGTAATGTCATGGTCACATGACATCATAGTGATGACCAACCCCAAGGATAAGGCTGGGCGCCAGGAGAACCAGAAGGTGAAGTTACAGGCCCTCCCTGACCTTAGGCATATACTAGACCAACGCTGGGTCAGGCAAAATATGCCCAAGTTGGTACTAGTGAGGTGACAAATGCCCAGCCCCTTACATTGGCCCAGGCATTAAAACGGACGGTATACTTAATTAATGAAGACAGTTCCATTCATTTATTCGAGAAATGGGGTTTTGAAACCCGTTCCATTTACGAAACAACGCGTTTGGGTCAGATCCAACTTCAATTGATTACTCAAGTGTAGTCAGTTTCAGCAAATTCAAACAATTTGGAAGGAAGTTATAGCCTATTGGTGGGTCAGTGCTTGGCCCACCTCAGCAATCCCCATATTCCCCCAAAATCATTTAATTATGTTTTTCATGACCAACACTCCTTGTTGGTCAACTTACTAATAAACCTTTTCCCCATTTTTCCGTTTTTGCTTATGTTAATTTCGAATGATACTGTGCGCAGACCCCTTCAAGGAGGTCTCACGCTACATTCACCAAACAATTTTACAGATGATCTGGTTAGCCCCTCATGCACAGTTGGTTAGCCCAGGTTCCCTCCATCCTAGGATGCTTACCATTTTCCCTTTTGTGCACCGCGTCATTTTTGGTGGTATTTTTGTTATAATAATCACACTTTTTCCCTTTAAGTTATTATTGCTCCAGCATCCTCTTCTGTATTCTAGTAACTTTGGTTATAACGGCTATTTCCATGCGTTGGCTCTGTGCACTGAGAACCACCACGCTGGAAACAGGATAGCTATAGACACTCTCCTTACAGGTCTTTAGCAAGGGAAACTCACCACTCAACTTGAGGTTTTTGAACAACAAGGAGTTGGTTGCAAGATTGATATGAACTTGCTGGTGGCGCTACCAGCCCACCCCCAAAATTACAGGGTAGAGAAAGTCCTGTACCGCTGAGAAGTGGTATGTGAATCCAAAGTCATGAACTGCGAAGTGCAATGGACGTTGGATGCGGTGGGACATCATGGACTTTGATGAGGCGCTCAAGATGGATGACGCTTCCTCCTTAATTAGGTCCAAGGACTGTGCCACGCTAAGGTCAATAAAGTAACCCGTTGCTTCAGTGTCAAGAAGGGCTTGCACTGTGATTTACCCTGACTCTGAGGGAAAGGAAATGAGAAACAAGAATTATACATGGTTTTCTTTATTGGGGTGAGCCAGCAAAAGGCACCCAATGAGGGGCCATGACCCAACATCAGGAGAGACTGGCCTGGGGGCGCAAGGGTGGGGTGTGGCTGATCTGGGGCCTCTACCACTTCTTTGTCCCACATGGGTAGATGAGGTTTAATAAGTACACCCGCTCCACTCTCTTCAGGGGGGAGGGGTCACCTGGATGGGGAATATTTCACCACACTGAGCAGACTCCAAACACTGGAGACCCAATGATCCAGCCTCCTGATCTGGGCTGGGGGCCAGCAGTACCATAGACGGGGGTTCCCCTGGGGGGAAGTACCTGAGGCAGCCACCGAGGGGAAGCAGAGGGCATCTAGACCAGGGGCGCTTCCCTTGGCCACGACCACTGGCAGGGGGAGGTGTGGTATGGGGTGCCTTGGGGGTAGCGACAGAACATGTGGGGTTGTGCAAGGGCCTGGCCCCAATTGCATGGGCCACAGAGAACGCGACCTCTACAGATATGGGGAGATGGTCCTAAGCTGTGTGGCCGCTGTGGTGGGGTCCAGGGCAGCGCAGAATGCGGAGACAGCAATTTAAACAGGGATGGGCACCATTGGAGCCAGCACCATGAAGGCCTTGATTAGGGAGGGCAGGTCTGTGGCTTTCTTTCCCAAGGTAAACAAGTGGAGGAGGTGCGCTGGTTTCAACTCAGGGGCCTGGACCGCTGAGGTGCTAAATGCCAACAAGGGGTGGGGTTGCCCGACTTGGCAGCAGAGTGGAGCACTCCTCTGAACCGACGACGGCCATCCTCATTCAGGGAGTCGAGGAGGGCCACCCTCTGCTGTGCATCAGAGGGAAGTGGGGATTTCCCATCATCAGCAGTGAGGCGCACCTGGAGCTCTTCCAAAACGCCCAGGATTTGATTGGCCACCTCATCAGAAGGGACAGGGGGAATTCACAACCCTATTGCATTAACTGATGGGGTGGTGCTCGCCATTGGTGCTCGGGAGGGTGGGACCAATTCAGCAGAGCCTGGTGGCAGGCCTGGATGAATGAGGCCACCAACCAGCAGGAGAAGGCCAGGTCACAGAGGGAGAGCATTTTCAGAGTGAGGGCGTAGGCCAGCGCATTGCCCATCCTAGTGAGGAGGAAAAGGTTGAGATTAGAGGCTAGTTCAAAATGTCACAGATTCAGCTAAGACAAACTAGACTGGTCTCCCAGTCGGGGTGCGCAAGCACCCAGTGGAGGCCCCAGAATTCCAAAGGCATAGCGGTCTGAGCGATTAATAGAAGTGGGGTTCTATGGGAGATGTGAGGAAAGCAAAAGTTCAGTAACGTACTGAAGGCCCCCAAGGCAAACCAGATGGTTGTGTTGGGGCAACTGCGAGTCATGTGGGCGCAACCACAAAGGGCGGGAGAGGCAGGAAGAATGATGACTCCTCCAGGGTTCATGGTTGCTGGTCTTCATATTTGGATAGGGGGGCTTGCACGCCAGCGAGGGATGGCACAGAGGCCACCACATGATTGTAAATGTGAGCGGAGGTATGGCAAACCCCATAAGAGAGGCTGGGACTGAGCTTCCTCTGGAGGGGGCGCTCTAGGTCCTGCTGGTGGACTGAGCCAGCGGCAGCTGAGGCGGCTATGGAAGCTGAGTCCACGAAAAGTGGGGCAGGGGCGCCCAGGTGCTGCTCTAATGGGGAACAGTTTTGGAGGACTCAGCAATCAAACGGATGGAAGGGTCTCCATTAAATGGATGCATAAAAAACGAACAAAGCAGTGGGTTTGTTGTCAGGGGCAAGGCGGATTATCGCATTTATGATCTGCTGCTGTGTGGCAGGGTTGAGCAACTGAATAATCCAGTCAGTGAACATTGGCAGGAGGATTTAGGTGATGGCATGCTTTGTTGGATCAATTGGCAGAATTTTTTTGAAATTTAAAAAAGTAGATGGAGGCCGCGGCAAACTAGGCGGGGTAATCAATTTGTTTATTCTATGGAAGGAAAGAGAATGAATTGACAACTACCCTCAGCTGAGGCAGTTGTCTTTATAAAATGGTCAATATGCATGGGGAGGTATTGAGGGATTGGTCACTTGGGGTTGGTAAAGGGATTTGGTTGGCTGGCCCAGAGGGGGTAGAAATCTGCTCCCAGTTCTGGCAGAAGCCTACAAAATTTTTGTAAATTTTCTGGATACTCGGGGCCAACTAAGTTGATACTACCAATCCAGGTCCTGGTGACTCAAGTCAGCCTGTTCGCATGGCTTGGGTGGTCCAGATTTGTCCTGGGAGGCAGGGGTCCTTGGATTGGATTTTTAGAAATTTGAGCCTATCCTTCAAATTGTGTTATTATTGAGATCCAAACTCCCTAGATCCATTTTGGAGCGTTGGGGCAGATGTTCTGAGTCTTTTGGGCCTGGGTTCACAATCTGAGTTGTATTCCAATCTGATTTCCAAAGCAGGCCAGTCCAAACAAGCTCCCCCAGTCCAGAAATTGCCGCCCAGCCTCCAAAGTTGGGGATTGCCATTTTCCCAAAATTTGGATATGGTTTATCTGGGGAGTGGGTGGTCCCAGGGGCCTCTCCATGCCCCCTGATGTGTGCAATCTTCCTGCAAACCCCTTCTATCAACCTTACCAGTGTTGAAGAGGGGGGAAGAGGTGGGAGTGTGATGTCTTTGGGATGGAAAGCCATCACCCAGTGCTTATCTATCACATGGGCTAGGTCGCCCAGCTTTGACAGAAGGTCCACTGGAGCCTTGGGGCCCCTTTTTGTCCATAAGGGGTGCTGATCCCTATCCAGTTGCGAGGGCTGTTCCTTAGGACTTACACCCAAGGGAGAGATCTCCAAGTTATTATATATGATTTATATGATGATTCAGACTTCCAATTTGTCTTAAATGATACCCTATAGTTTATCAGCCAAAGGGCAGGTTCCTAGCCTGGGAATTTGAGTCAAATGAAGTTCTAACCAATTGCAGGCCAAATTTTCAGGTCCTTGAGAGTAAAGGTATACCATGGCAACAAATGCTGACAATTCTAGTTGAGGGCACTAAGATGCCAAAATCTATATATAATACAAGCGGAGTTACTCTGTGTTGCTTGGGTTTATTTATTCTCAAAGAATTTGAACTGATCACTTTAGATCTTATATTACAAAGTGGAGTTACCTGGTGTTTCTCAGGTTTATTTATAAGCTCACACTGATATAGCCTATAGGCTGTGCCAGTGCTACTCTCGAGCCACTTGGACCAACAGCTTCACTATTGCCCTTGTGGCTGATCAGAGCTGATTATCCTAATTTTACTTAACCTATTTAAAACTCTAGTAATGATTTTTGTTTAGTTTTGGATAAGCATTTGGTGAATTATTTGATAATATTCACCAATTCTCACCCACTCATCCAAGTATAATGGCCCTATCATACTCAATAGTTTCAGATTTGATATTATTTTCCATTTCTCACACAAACACCCAAATAAATTAAACCTATCAGACTCGAAGGTTTCAGAATTCAGTCAGTCAATATGTTAGTACATCAGTGAATGTGTTTTATTAAGTAGATAGCATTCATTACCCATGCTTTGCTATGGTGGCTAATAAATTTCAGATATCCAAATTTAATGATTTAGATGTTATACTATAGAGAAATAATAACAACCCAGCCTTATTTAATTGCTCAATTGAATAAACTAAAAACCACCAACCACTCAGCTAAACCTAATTATACTTATCAAAATAACCAACAACAAATCACCCCTCAAAACTAAACTATGTCTTATTGATTAAACCAAAAGCCATCAACCACTTGGCTAAACAAAATAAAACTACTGAATCAATCTAATAACATCAAACTGCTACCCAAAACATCTCTATATATTCAAAATCATTATGTACATGACATGTCTTCTAAACTATTAAATTAACTACTTAACTTATATCTTATATTTACTATTTTAGCTCATCATTTTTTTAGCTTTACTTACACTAGCAATATTAGATTAACTACAAAAATAGTTTAAATGATAAAAAGTAATTAAATGAAAGCGATTGTGCCAGAAATCAAATAAGCGACCTTTATAAATTTTCAAGTTTAGAGCTAAAAGCTGAGACGTTTATGCTAGAGGAGGTATTTGTAGAATCAATTTCTTTTTTGATTCAGTTTTAATTTAGAACAACTTCTAAAGAGCCAAATAACCACTAACCACTTAACAAAACCATTTGAAAATTGAATCAAACGAATACCAAACTGCTCAGCTGTAAAATTATAGCAAATACCATTGAGAATATATAGGGGTAACATTATTTTATATAAAAGTTTTTATTTTACTCTGAAAATAAAATTCTAAAATTCATAAACTTTCTCCATGGAAAATACTTATATGTGCCAACTTTTATGGTGATTGGTAAAATGGTGTCAGAGTCTTTAAAGCACAGATATACCAACATCAATTTTTATATATAGATTAATTCCTTAATAGAGTATCTTGTTCCAGGTATACTAACTTTTATTAGTAATTAAATTTGTAATTAAATTAGGATGGAAGAGCCTAGATATTATGGAACAATGATTTTGTGTTAGATAAACCATTATCAGCTCATTTTTATGTCCCTGTCAACATACACAGAAAATATATTAAGTTAGTAATACCCTCATGCACCTGTGCATAAACCACTTTTCAACAAGTGGTACTCAATACATTGGGTTTATGGGCTGACGTCATCCATAAGTTATTGGGTTAAGACGAAATGAGAAGACAATCATTGAAAGATAAAGGGAAGAGCCAAGTTGAGGTTAAGCATGCTGAGCTCCCAAAAGTATGGATATATAACATGTGGGGATGAAAACAGCAGTGAAAATGTATGAGTCCAACAACTACCTCCTAAAGCAGCATAAAAATGCTAAAGATGAGGTCACGAAGCAAACAGGTTATTCAGCAACATGCATAATTACAACCAATATAGGGCTTAAAGAATCTGGACCAAATTGTTGGGGCTTGAATTTACAGTATTTGATCCGATCCCAAAAGCGAGGAGAGGAACTAATGGGCTAATTTTTCATGATTTAGGAGATTATAACTGTTGAGAAATTGATATGATTGGATGATAATTCACCTATAAAGTGGATTATATTTATGAGTTTAGTGGAGCCTCAAGATTGAGCAATAGATATGTCAATGTGAAATGAATCATCAATGTAATTATGGTTAATCAAATTGAAAGAATCTCGGTGAGGCCTCAATATAGAATGAAATCCTTAAATTGGTAGTGAATAGGAATTTTTAGTGGAAGGGGTGAAATTTACTGTCATAAGTTTTTCATAATGGTATCAACTTTTCTTTCTCGTTGCAATCACTTTTGCAACCTATTCAATTCAAGACTGAATCTAGTTTGATAATCTCACAGAGGAGATTAGTCTGCGCCCATGTCAGGGAGCAGTTGGGCAAGTAAGGTAAGAGGAGCAGGTGGAAGGCCCACGGCCTCCAACGTTTGAAAATGCCCCAGAGAAACTGGCGGAATAGACAAAAATTTTAAAAAACTGGCGGTCACTATTTCCCCAGAGATACTCGCATGGCAAGCATGATGCAACCAGTACATCAACACGCCACACTCCCAGCCACTTTTGTCGGTGGAATTCGGAGTCTGTGTGTATCTGGACATCCAAAAAATGGCCTTATGGGAAAAATTCTGTGAAGATGTACACAAAATTTTCCCGACCGCGGTGTACGTTGCACCTCACTCCATGTCATGCAGTTGGCTAGACCTAGGTTTTGAAAGCAAAGAGGCAGCAGATGAGGCTGCAGCGGTGCATATAGTGGTCGACCTCCCCAAAGGGCAATGGGTCAACAAAACCAAATGCACCAGATGGACAAAATCAAACCAAATTTTCTCACGTTTGACATTTTTGCCTACTACGGTAAAACGTGACATTTTAAAACAACAATTGAAAGTTGGTCTCGCCGTATATGGCGAAATACAATCTTTCAAAATGCAACGCTTCACGCTGATGCCCCACCTGTGCACCAGAAAGCCATCGCAGTCCTGACCCCAACTGAGGAGATCGTGAAGGACCTAACCCAGATCCCGCACTCCACATATATCAATATTGAAGGGCATACCACCCACCCTTTCTGGGTGACCGTGGACAGCGCGCCCCCCATTTGCACCCACTGTGATGCATTCAGCCATAAGGCGCACGCATGCCCCACCAAGGAGGGCGTCACAAACCAAGAGCACCCCTTGGTGGCCATGGCCAGTGGAGAGGCGCACTATGAACCAACCGTAAGCACCAAAGAGGCTTTCCCATGGGGAGCACAAGGCTGCTACCTTCTGGTAAAGCCTATCTCCCCACAAGAGCAGAAGAAGGCCAAGCAGGCCTGCAGGGCCGCGGCCAAGGAAGCGGCCAAAGCCACCAAACTATCCTACACTCACAACGCCAGGAGGACATGGAAACCTTCATGGCAGAAGCAACTTGAGAATCCATCAACCAATCAGATTGGGAAGCCCATGCTGAGCGGGCCACTCAATCTGAGGATCCGATGGGGTATTCAATCTCACCCAATCGTTGCACCCAAGCTCCAGTCAAAACCAACTTGGGACCTATCCCAACTGAGAATTTTTTTTTGACCCGCTCAATGGTGCACCAAACTCATCTGCACCGCAACAATTCATCCGACGTTGGGAAAACAAAAAGCAAAGGCTAAAGACAATGCAACTATTTCTGCAAAAATTTACAAAAACCTGATAGCGTTGCTGCTAACACCCACGCTGCTGTGAAGGCCCATGGGGATCTAGAGGAGGCTGGTGGGCCCGGGTGCCCACCCCTCACACCTAAGATGCAATGGGGGAAACCTTCACTTTAGGGACGTTGAACATTGCTGGACTCAAGGCCTCCCCATCCCAGGCTAGAAAACTGAGTTTTTTACAACACAATTTACCCGTGGATATCCTGGCCATCCAGAAGTCCCACTGTCTGCGAAGTTCTGAGGATGCTTGGAAAACAATGCTCCTCCCATCCCTATCCTTTTGGTTGAAGCACTGTGGGGTGCTAATTCAGAAGAATAATTTTTTCAAATTTTATCTTCAGAAACATTCCTAAATGACTAATTTCTAGTTGTCACTTTCTTGTGGGCTGACGTAGCACACGCAATCATCAACATCTATGCCCCAAATGGTGCATGCGAGTGTCAGGAATTTTTCTCATCAGTCAAATCCATCCCGCTACCCCCAGACTCTTTCCTAGTCAGCGACATGAACTGTTGGCTAACCTCACCAACATATTGGTGGCCTTCCTCACCCCACGCCCCCAGGGTCACATAGAACTGCACATTCTAAAGGCCACCCTTGGGTCAATGGATGTGCTTCTGTGACATGCCCCGCTGCTCAAAAACATGACGCGTCCCCAAGTCCACAATGGCCAACTAAGGTCCATGACCCGCATTGACCTTATCCTAACACCGGCGAAATTCCAACCCCACATCTCCCACTTCAAAACAACAAAAATGGAATTCTCAGACCATCAACTGGTCTCGCTAACCTACCACCTACCTGTCACTCCTGCTAAGGCCCCACATTGGTGCAATTTCGCCCCTCCAAGCTCGTATCACCGGGATTTTCCATATGGGTGGAAGCAGCAACTTTGGCAAAAAAGTTTGTTGCACCATTTTGCACGGACCCCATTTCCACATGGGCAACTTTCAAAGATGACACCATCCGCCACTCTCGCCATCTCTCCTCCAGACGCTCATGAGCTACATCGGAGGTCATTTTGCACGCTCTGGCAGAGTTGGCACACATGGAGTTCAACATCCCAGCTACAGGATACAGCTCTGCATGGGGCCAGAAGTGGGCGGAGGCAGCCACCCACCTCAACGCACTCGAAAGGCAACACAAAAATTGGGTTTGTGTTCAGTACAGGGCCACATGCATCACAAAAGGTGACAAGTGCACTGCACATTTCTTTAAAAAAAATTTGCACCACTCCAGAGCGTGGCCTACACACAGGTGCGAAGATAGGATGATTTCATTGCAGATATGCCAGCCTAAGTGGCAATCAAAACACAAAAGTATTACTCCAAGTTGTACCAATCCGATCCAATTCAGCCGGCTGAAGTGGCAGAATTTCTTGACTGAGCCCACATCTGCACTGTTTTCCAATACCTGGAAATAATGAATTTGATTACTCTGAATGAACTATGGACAGCCATCCGCGGTGCACCAAATCGGAAATGCCCAGGCCCAGATGGCTTTCCATATGAATTCTATAAAAAGTACTTCAAATATATATCCCCACTGCTGCTTGCCTCACTTAACCAGAGCCTTCTGGAAACGCGCCTCCTGCCTGGAGGCCAAGAGGCCTTCACCGTCACACTCTTCAAGAAAGGGGACAAGCTAGACTTAGTCAACAGGTGCCCCATTTCTTTAACTAACATGGATACAAAAATTTTAACTAAAATCATGGCTAAACGTTTAAGGGATTGTAGCATCTGCCACCATCTCCCCAGAACAATTTGGTTTCATACCCAGAAGGTCGATTTGGGACAACGCGAACTCTGTGGCTAACGCATGCCAGTCCACAGCCTCTGGGGCACTTGTATTCTTGGACCAACAGAAGGCCTATGATAGAGTAAACTGGGAATACCTCAGGGCCTGCCTCCATCAATTCCGCCTACCCCTCGCTTCATAAACTGGGTAATGCTGCTCACGGAATCTGCAACAATGGCAGTGCGTGGCCTTGGCTTCCTAACAGAAGTAGTCCGCCCTCAAAGGGGCTTACGACAAGGAGACCCCCTAGCCCACTCTTATACAACTTCAGCCTTAACCCACTACTTCGAAACGTGAATGCCCAACTCACTGGGGTCCATGTGCCAGGCCAATCCCCAGTCAAGATAATGGCATTCGCAGATGATTGTGTGCTTGGGGTGTCTAATAATCAAGATGCACGCACGCTTGAAGCTCTCATCCAGGAGTATTCCCGGGTAAGCAACGCGGCACTGAACGCTTCCAAAACTGAAATCATCCTCCTTGGTCAGTTTCAGAACTGCTGAACCCCAGCAATTAGTTCCCAACCTGGCTCATCTGCTCGCCCACGTCCTCGCCCCACTCACTCAACACACACTACCCCACTGGTGCTCCCCTTTGTGCCACATCCTACCATAGGACCAGTACGCCATCTGGGCGTGTGGATGGAGGCAGGCGGATATGCATAAGCAGTAATGGAGTGCCATATTATGGACAACGCGACGAAGCGAATCGCCTCTCTCAGAGCCCACCATACTTCCCTCACTGGCAGGGTTGTTCTAGCCAACTCTATGCTCCTCTCCAAAGTCTGGTTCGGAGCCCACGCCATCCCCTTCTCCCCAAAATTCTTCAAATCCTTGTATGCCTTGTTGCAAGGATGGCTTTGGTCAGGCCGCCCTCCACCAGTATGACTAGAGGTCATGTTTGACCCTCATCATCATGGTAGCATAGCCTGCTTGACTTCAAAGCCCATACTGCCAAGATCTAGGGCACCTGGATTGCGGCCATCACCGCCCCTACACTCCCCTCCCAACACTGGTCGCGCGCACCCTGCTCCAACTTCTCCCGCGCCTTGGGCCTCAACAATCCATTTAACCCCCACTCCCTGATGAAATACCTCGCATCACACACATCGGCCACAGGACCTCACGGGAATAAACCCACTACAAATGAATCCTACTCTCCATGTGGAGCGCTGAATGGAGAATTCGTATTAGCAGACATACTACCCAAAGAGGACGCCCCTCTCCTCAGTACAAACAAGAGGTACAGGGGCTACCCATCCACGATGGCGTGATACCCATTCGGCCCCATGTCCTATCCAGGGTGGACTACCTGGACATGATGGACATCTCTTACTCCATTGAGACCCAAAAACTATCTGGAAATACGTACACCATCCTCTGTTGCAGACTCAAGTCCGCTCCCATGTGTGGCGCTGCCTGAGGCGGGTGTATCGTACAGCTGAGCGCTCTAACGCTTTACACTCATCCTGTGTCGTGTGTGGCCAGTATGGAACGCTGTTCCACCGCATGGAGAAGTGTCCTACCTCTAAAGTGATATGGCGCGAAGTTCAACGTCTGCTTGGCCAGGATCAAACACATCCCTTTTTTTTAGTACTAGATGGTGATCAAACACATCCCTTCAGTCTGTCAAGAGATATGTTTGCTTTATCAATGGCCTCCCCCTTCCACTCTCCCTCCATGCTCTGGTGGTTGCAATCGCCATGTGAACTATCCACACGATTGTCTTGGATGCCATCGCAGGCTCCACCCCCACCCTCCCAGAAGCTGTCCACAGATTCCAGTCTCATTTGGTGGACCACTTTCAGGCGTGGATAATTGGATCTCTCCCACTGCATTGCTGACAGCTGTTCTCCTCTTGGTTCCCATTTTGGTTCATCAAATCAGACCCTTTCCTACACACGTGTTCAATTGTGGCTACGGCCCCCTCACACGTTCCCTCCCCCTCCCCATAGTGGCGTTCCCGCTGGCAACAAGAGATAGCATCGCTTCTCTGGGGTGCCTTCCCTGTTACTAAGTTTTGTTTTTTTGGGTCAAATTCAGAAGTGTCCATCCCATGGTCAGCCTTCCTCGCAACAAATTTAAAATTTATGGACCCCTCCATCACATTGCGCTGGATTTATGAAGCCGTTGTGCCAAATTTTCTCACTTATGGTCCTCACTACATGGTGCTTCACATTGTACTCCTGAGCCATTTAATTATATGTATAAAAACCTAGCTGTAAACTCCTTCACGGTGGAGGTAGCGCAACCCTCTGATGCAGTAGTGGCTGGCCATGAGACCCTTTAATAATTCTTCAGAGATCTGTCTGGTACAAGCGGACATGAAAACTTAAGTTGTCTTGCTCTTAGATAACATATTAAGTTACAATTGATAAGTGAAAAACTTAGTAAAATATATGGAGGAGCTGTCTACTATGTCACCAATTTTTACCAGGATCTTGAGTCCTGACATTAAGAATTTATCAACCAGGGACACACAGTAAGGTCTCAAGTGAGTGAAAACAGAGACAAAAAAGTGAACTTTCAGGCTTCTAACCAAATGATGGTTAATATAAGAATCATGTTACAGGCGGACTGCTGCTGTATTTCTAAAGCGTTAAGCCAATATAAGTTAGAGATTCAGAAGGTTGTTGCAAGTGCATCATGGTCAAGCTGCTCTATTAATCCCACCCAATAGGATAGTATATTATTCCTCCTGTTCTGATCATTGGTGCTTCCATGAACTCAGAAAAACCATCGTGTCCCATGTCACTCCCCCTCATTGCATTATTATCTCAGAATAATAGATAGAGTTATATGCCCCTCAGCTCTGCAGCAATTAAATTCATTATTGGTCAATCCTGTAAATTACAGAAGTTTGACAAGAAGGCGAATGTGCATAATTTCTTGTAATTTATTTTAGATTAGTATGATTGGAGAAGCTGAGACTTCTAAGTTAGCTGTAGTAATGAACTCATTAGACTCTAAAGGTCAGGAGTTAGTCATGGCCAACTTAAAGAAGGCAGGTATGTCCTATCTTAACACCAGGGATATTCCTATAAAAAAGTTGGGCGGAGCCAAAAGGATGACCACTTAAAAGATGTAATCTCTGGATATCTCGTTTAAAAGAGAAAAACTATTCAAGAGTTCTAAACGTTTGTATTTGGAGGTGCATACACTATCTGGGACCAACGTTATAAATGAATTTGACGCCCAGATCGCCCTTCGCCATGCCTGTGAGCCCAACACAGAATTGTCTAAGGGTATAATACCGGTACTGAATGAGGATAACAATATAACCCATATGGTAAATTATCTATGTTGATGAGCCGTCACTTTTGAGGTGTCTAACTAAAGTCCATGAGAGCCTCGAAACTTATAACCCTGGGTCATCTCTCCAAAGAAAGAAATGGCTTAGCCTTCTCGGGCCTTGAGTTGATTGGTCTGATTTTACCCAAATCAATTTCTAATATTGTAAGAACTTAAGGCAATATGCAAATCATCATCCAAAAATATGTTCTTGATCAAAGTAAATTTTTTAAACCTCATGAAGAAGGGAAAATGGGAAATGGAAGGGCAGATTATAACAGGAATTTTCTACCTTCGCATCCTTAAAAAATACCAAGTATGAAAACTTCATGACACCACCTTCCATCTGGTGGAAGGCAGACAATGACGCACAACCATCAACAGTTCAGCAAGTAATAGCTGATGTTCTGGTAGCTCATGATCAACTGCTCCTGGGAAGAATGCAAATTTGAGTTGGTGTTGTAAATAGAATTGAAGCTTTATGTTCAACAGCTAGAACAACAAGAGGTTTTGGCTAATTCTTCTGATACCCACAAAATTAACAGGTTTAAAATGGCGATACCTATTGAAGGTTTCAGGGCATCTAGCCCTAACTGGGTAATGAGATTAATATTATATGAATCTAGTAGACACCTTGGACATCAACATAATAAATCTTATGGATGCATTTTTCTCCAAATGCACTAACATTTAATTTGAAGTATGTCAAGATTATGATATGACTGGTTCATAGGCCCTGAAGAGTTATGACGAAATTGTGAGAATCTGCTGACTAGGATGATATTTATGAGTAGTCAAGCGTCTTGAGATGAGACAATATTGGGTTATACCATGATTTCTCCAGATCACCTCTAAATAAGGTGATAAGGCAATATCAACATTTGATGAATATTATTTAGATCGCCACAAATTAGGGTGATAGAGAGTTGAAGGATAACAGTTGGAATCATTGAGAACTGGCAGAATAGAATTGCCTAAGCTTTGATAATGTCATCATCCAAAGTTGCTAATATATAAGCGAGATTGAAGATTGAAAGAGAAGTTGGTTAGTAGTGAGAGAAGACCGGAATAGTGAAGAGTTTCTGTATTTATAAAATATAAATAAAAGTGTTGTCATGGCAATTTCTCTTATTTCTTATATTTTCATTCTGTTCAGAGGACCGATGATCCCCATATCATCTGTCCATTGCTTAGTGGGTTAAGCCTGTGTGACCCTTACAGCAGATCCCACTGGTACCGCCCAAAATTATAACAGTGGTGCTCACTACAGGAAGCTCATTGATCAACCACTAAAAACTCAAAGCTTCAGTCACTGGCTATGTCTCATAAAGCCTGCTTTTCTGGGTAATTTACAAAAAGCACTGCACCAGCCAAATATGAGAAACTCAAACTCAATTTGGATGCAGAGCTCAAGAAACAGGATAAACTTCTTCAAGAACAAAATCCGTTATGTATCAGCTCAATAGCATATTTTATTCAAATGCAAATTCTGGGACAAAAAAACAAAGAACTTGCCAATCGCTTGGATGACACCACTGAAACAACTGAGCTGTGCGGAGTGGAAATTGGCCAGTACCTCCCAGCCCTCTCATTGGGAAGAGTAAAGATGACAAGGGGGGTATAATATGATGAGGAATATGATGCTGGTCGGAGCTACTACACCCAGGATGATAGCTCTGAATATGCTTATGAGTTGGACACCAATTTCCTCAATTGATGGATGTGCTACCCATGACAGAAGGCCACGCTACCTCCGAAGCATCAGACATCCCAACTTCCTCTGGATCAGCTTCACATTGAGAAACTGGTTTTGGATTTCGATTTATTTCTCCATATGCCCCAAAAAGTGGCATCTATGAATGGGATGAGGAAGTCAATATCAAGAAACTGCCTCCATTTGATCGAAATGGGAACATCCATGGCTTCTTTAAACGGTTTGAATTTTCAGTGAAAGGTGCATTATATTGACAGAAAGCAAAGCTGTTGATATCTGCCTTGGATGTTAGGAGTGCAAATCAAGTCACCTGCTACCTCCCAAGAAGCTCCATTATCTACCAGGATGTAAAAGATACCATGCTTAGACTATTCAGTAGAACTTCAAAGATGTTGTAGCAAAAGGCGGAATTCTTTACAACTAGATTCACTGCAACAAGACATATCATGGAGTTTGCTGATCGATTTATGATGGAAGCTCACATGCTGATTGGGTCAGTATTTTTAGCAGAATCTAACATGTGCATTGCAATGACCACCAAGGTGAAGCCATACCGTGAGCTTCACAATATCATTTCACCAATTCTGGATGATGACGTTCCCCTGATCAAACTTGTACAATTCTTGTGCCGCATATCCCCAAACTTTCCACTGGCAAATATGGAATGAAAAAATACCACCTCCACTGTACCCTCTTATTTGGGAATACAATTGTCTGGCCCACGTTCCGCTTAGAAACCCCCAGCCTTACTATAATTCTGCGCCTCGTCCTCATCTAAATTAATCTCAACAGTTTGACTACCGCCCTGTGGCTATTTACAATAATTGTCAGCAACCTAACTACTGACCCAAACCTAATTACGATGAATGCCAGCAATCTTCTTACTGGCCTGGCCCCGTTTACACCAAACATCCTTAAACTTTCTGACCTGGACCCTCTTATGGTAATCAAGGACGCAGCTCTTATGGGGTTAAATGCTATGAATGCGGTCACCAAGGCCGCTTGGCGTGAAGCTGTCCCAACCATCGTGTGCACTATGTGCAACAAGATCAATACTACCAGGGAAAAGATGGAGCAGAGCAGTGAAGGGACTCTCTACCTCCGTGATCCCAGACCCAAACGTCCCTGAATTAATAGTAGTATATCCCTTGGAAGTCCCTCAGTACGATAACATAACTTATACCAGCAGCCAGTTGGAGGAGTGAATGTAGTGATATGAGCTCAAGCCAAGGCTGCGGTAGTAAAGGATCTCTAGAGCAATATGAAGCCGTACGCCTGCCAAATGCTTGATCAAGCTTCCTCAGAAAAGCTGGATTCTGCCACAGATGCAACAACACTAAAAGGTGTAAACTTTTCCCTTCTGATAGATGTCAATGTTAAAGAATACACTAAAGTCGGTGAGGGAATACTGAATTTATTGAAAAAAGAGATACCTTAAATGTCCATAAATCAAACAGTCAATATTCTTCTTATTCTAAGTGTACATACTGGGATATTTTTGTAGAAAAAATTGAGTACGTGTTATAATAGATACAGGCGCTCCATTCAACATAGTTTCCACTACGTTTATGGCGAAGTTTACATTAAAACTTGATGTAGGAAAATCAAATGGATTACGAGACCGCTGAGGCAGAAAGCACCATCTTTGAGGGAACGTAGATTGCACTACCTTTGCTATTTGTATCTATTGTCATTATAGATCTGGCAATTGTGCTACCAAACAAGAAATATGACTTGCTAATTGGAACTGCTTTCCTGAGACATTTTGTGTCTATCATTAATATGACGGAGGATACCCTTGCCAATTTATGACAGCAGATCCCAATTTACTTTACCTCTAATGGAGCGTTGAAGGATCCGGTGCACATGGGCCATATCAAACTTGCATAAAGTGATGAGGTGATTCCAGTTTGCTATCATTAACTGAAAATCAAAATTTAGCCCCTTCCCCAGCAGATATATGAGTACTAAGGACTACCTCTCCGAGCTGCAGGGCCTGTATCTCTCTCTTCTGGACACCAAGTTCAAGTAAATACCGAGTTAGAAGTGGAAGTGCATGCCAGGTTTAATGGGGAGGTCATTAGGCCCTATCATCAAACACGGCTTGAGCCTCATGTGGCTCCAGGGATTATACTTCCAGTGCATTTAGAAATTAAGGTTTTGTTAGCAAATCTCCAGACCGAACCAATGCAAATCTGCTGACACCAAATAGTAGTGTATTTTCCCTTGACTTCAATTGAGGAGGTCCTTCAGATCCATGAGTTTGATTTGTTATATGAATTTGGCCTAACAGTTGAGTCGCCAGCAGGTGTAATGACAGTGGACCCCAGAAGAACTTAATATGGCTATTGGAAGAACTAAAGACCAAGAGATAGCTTTATTTCAGAAGTATAAGGAGATTTTCGCTATCAATGATCATGATTTAGGGTGTGCTCAGGGGGTGGTCCATCGATTAGACATAGGAGTTCATCCCCCATAAGGTCTCAACCAATCTTCTTATTGAAGGCGGCGGAATACTTTGTCAATGTCAAAATTGATAAGATTCTGGAGAAAGGAATGCTTGAACTGTCCAAGAGTCTGTGGGTTTCACCCATTCTATTGTAAAAAAGAAGGATCACACAGCATGTAGTCATAGACTACTGGAAGCTCAATAGTATCCCAAAAAAGAGCTTGTACTCCTTGCCGAGGATTAATGATGCTTTGGATTAATTAAGGGGATCCCGTTACATCTCAGTGATGGACTTAATATCAGGCTACTGGCAAATTGATTTAGCCATGGAGGAACAGGGTAAATGCGCCAAAATCACATCTAAAGGAATTTTTCAACAGACGCGGATGCCTCAAGGGCTGTGCAACGCCCCGGCTACGTTACAACAAGCCATGGACACTGTCCTCAGTGACCTGAAGCTGTTGTGTGTCCTCATATACCTGGATGATATCAATATTTTCTCTCAAACCTTTTTGGAATACCTTGATCATCTAGAAGCAGTATTCCACCATCTCACTGAGGTAAACATCAAAATTAAGCCTCAAAAATGTAACTTCTATAAAGATAATTTGGATATCTGAGGTTTGAGGTAGAATCCAAGGGGCTGAAACCACAGCTGGTCAAGGTGGAGGCCATCTGAAAAATGACTACACCTAATAGTAAATGTTAAATACAGGTATATTTGGGAATGGTTGTATTAATAATTAAGCTTCTTACCCAACTTCAGCTGTATTGGGGGACCATTGTTTGAGTCGTTAAAGAAGGATACTGCGTTCAATGGATTGAAATTCATCAATATGCCTTTGATACACTTTTAAACGGCACTGATCAGTGCACCGGTGCTCTGCTATCCAAACTTTTATAGGGAGTTTATTGTTCATACAGATGTGTCCCTTTTCGCTGTTGGGGCAGTACTTTCTCAGAAATATGACGAGTGTGAGGAGCATTTTAGTACATACTGCAGTCAGAGCTGAAATTCCATGAGTGTAATTATACTGTGACCGAGTGTGAGTGCTTATCGGTGATCTACATGTATAAACAATTTAGAGTCTACTTGCATGGGGTGAAGTTCAAAGTTGTAATAGACCACGCTTTGTTATGCTGGCGCATAATCTCAGAGAGCCTGAAGGGCTTCTAGCCTTATGGGCTCTCAAACTGCAGAATTTTGACTTTGAGATTCTCCACCACCCTGGAGCAAAACACCAGAACGCTAATTGCTTGTTGAGGCTACCAACCATTGCAGCTATGTAAGATATGAGCGACATTATGCATGATAAGATGCTCAGTGGAAAGTACGATGATGAGCTGTCACAAGCCATAAAGGCGTTTAATGAAATGTATACAACACCTTTCAGTGAAATTGTAAGTTGTACAATTAGATCGGTGATTTAACAGTGAACTTCCCATGACCTCCAGCATGGGCTAACATTAACATGAGTGCACATAGGGCAGTCAGACATGGTGTCATGCGCAAGATATTGGAATTGTTACGCCCTCATTGTTATTAGGAAAGCATGAACTTTGATGTGTTTGAAACCATTTTCTGCTTTCACCAGTTCTAAGTGAAAGACAGTTCTGCCAAAATACTTCATAATGGGTAGTGAAGCCCCAGTCTGCTTGGCATACAGTTTCCCTTGATGTCGTTGACCCTTTGCCAAAAGAAGCTAACTAGTCCAAGTACATTTTGGTGGTGATTGACCACTTGACCAGGTGGGTTGAAGCAATGGTGATACAGGATTTGGGGGTAGTCACAGTGACTAAGTTTTTAATGGAATGTATTATCCAATGACATGTCTGCCTTCAGTTCATTCTTACCAATAATGGAACTAACTTCACCTCGCACATCCTGCCAAAGTTGAATGAACTAACGGGTATTCGCAGGGTTCTGACAACCCCATACCACCCTGAGTCTAATGGGATAGTCAAACAGGTCAATGAGACACTGGTAAACATACTCCAGAAGCTGGTAACAGATAAACCCTCTGATTGGAGTTCCCTCTTTTCCACTGCCATCTTTGCTTATGATATTAGCTATCATTATGCCATGGGGAAGGGCCCCTTTCAATTAAAAAATGGATGGCACCCTGATCTTCATGCACTGCTCTATGCTTTTTTAGAAGATACTGGCTAATGGATCCCCAACATTATTTGATCAACCTAGCATACATGATGATCAAGTTTGAAAACGAAGCGTACTATATCAGTTTGGCCAAAAAATAAAGAATTAGGTGGCCAATCAGGTATGGCGTAGTGACCTAGCCAAGTTCAAAGATGGAGACATGGTTCTATTTAATGACCAATATGGGTTTAGGTTGAATCACAAGTTAGATAACATCTGGATTGGTCCATTTGAAATTATTGAGAACATGGGCATTGATACCTACACTAGCAAGGATCACATGAGTGGGCGGATCATTGACTGAGTGCATGCAAAGTTCCTTTGGGTCTATCACAATAGGAATCTTTTTTGTCCAGTCAAGGGGAGATTAATATCCAGATTCTGATATGACTGGATGATAAGTTCAAATAGCCATTATGTTTTGCCCATAATCTGATGAGCATGATTCATAGTTACAATCATTCAAGCACTTTAAGACAAGGTGATATTGGGTTGGTAAAGGTAGTTATTAGTTTGCCTCCAAATCAGGTGATAGGTGATGTTGACGTATGGCAAATAATGAGATGCTGATGTACAATGAATAATAAAAGGTTTTTTGAACTAGGGCAATTGTGAATTTAGTAAATGGTAAATTCAGAAAGAACTAATGAGAATATGGAAGAACTAATATTCTAAGCAAAAGGTGTCAGACATTTGCCCTCCAAACTGCAAAATAAGAATGTTTTTGGTTAAAATCTGCCAAAAAGGGGAAATGACAGCCATTTGCAAATCTGCGATTCTATTATGAAGAATTTTAATGACTATGATGATTGTATCAGCTTAAAGACCCTGGCTGATTCTTGTGGAACCCCAAAAATCAGGGTAACATGATTTGGATACTTTGTGGACAATACCAACTAGATTGAGCAGTCAGATTACTCTGACTATGCGGTGGACCCTGGGGCATCCGTCAGATGGTACTCCCCCAGCCACAACCAGGTCCATACAAGCACCTACGCAGAAACCACCCCCTTTTATAAGCTTGGTGGGGGTCCCTCAAGGTGCAAAATATTTAGTGAATGGGATTGGCTGAAATTTATAAAATCGTTACCCCACAGGTATGTCTTAGTCAAAAATGATTCACCATCCATCATTCAGCCTTAGTAAAGCAAGCATAATGAGCTTCAATAGGCTACATTCCCATATTTGCTAATCCAGATGGTAACAAGCCATCTTGAATTTATCCTTAAATTTTCTTTGACTCTCAATACAGTTTTAATTTTGATAAGCAGATATTAAGAGGGGTCATTTTCTTTCTTTTATACTAATAATAAAACTTATGAAAACCCAGTTTATTTATTAGTGCTTTATTTTTATTTAATTTAAACTTTTTAAAATCCAGCGGTGTAAAGCACCAGTGAGCGGAAATAAGCTGTATTACTAAAAAATGGTGCTCACTACCTGAGATCCATGTACACCAAGATATCTGCTCTTAGGAAAGCAACTGGCAAGCGCTTTATCCCGTCTTAAAGAGCTTGAGCAGCGCCTTTACATACTCTTCTTAAAGAAAAGTTTACCCCTTGTGAGGGGAGCATAGATTCGTTTTTATATGTCTATGAATCTGTAATGCAAGACTCATTGGACAAGCAAAAGATTAAATATATCCTTCCCTGCTTAAGTCATCTAGCACAAGAAATGATAGTCTCATACATGGACAGTCTGCATACCTGGGAAGAGGTGAAAGAGGCTCTCAGCTGAATTTAGTTCAAAGCAGAGTTTTAACAAGGATAAACAGGCCTTTATGCGTCTAAGCACGTATGAGGGCGAAGCACTGCTGCTTTTGCTGAGCAATTTCACTTCGCTGCTCAAATGTTGTCAACGTTTAACATGCTAAACCTAGATGATGCTATTGCTGACGTGTTAACTGGGTTAGCTTCTCAACCCTCTCTATCCAGACATATCATTTCAGTGAAATGTTACTTCAAAAATATATGTGACATAAAGGAGGCTCTGTCAAACGTTGCTGATTTTTATTTCTGTGCAACAATAAAGAAGCTGAGGTGGAACTTTAAGTTTAACAAATGAGGAGTTTTCGCCTATATTACAGTTGGGGGTAAGCACACCTGTACCTACCTCCCAGTGAAACCTGCTTACTCAGTACGACTCAAAAAAGATATCACTCCCTCATATAAATCAGAGACCTGTAAGGTAGTAAATAACACACTACCGCGCAAGCTCAATAAAACTTCTGAGCTTTCCCCTCAAGCCAATCTGGTAAATGCGCGCCCTAAGGCTATCCAATCTCCTGTCGCCATCTCCCCTACCTCCATCGCGGCCTTGCCAGTTGTTGAGAATACCTTTGAGAACTAATTGAGGGGGGTGACGATTATGTGGGCTACTACTTACTGGGAGCTTATGCAGAAGTAGAGGTCTCTTATTGATTTAAGCCTGAAGAAGAATACAAAACCACCATATCTGAGGAAACGTACCTCAGCCAAATTCTAGGGTGAACAAGAGTCATTGAAACTACCAGAGATAGTGATGAGTTCTTAGCTGGTTTGATTTAACCTCTTCGGCGGGTCCATACCATATAATCCATCTTGGATAAATAGCCTAATAATGAATAAATTAATCTCCACTTTCCGGCTCAAGGAGGTCTTGGTCTTGTCTCCTAACTTTGTAGGAACACTCACCAAGGTTGTTGTGGTTGTTAAAAAGTCTGGGAAAGGGCTGTCAGGATTTCAACACGAATAGGAGATTTAAATGAGGTCAATGGCGGGAATAGAACCTGAGTCAGCCAAATAGCTAGGCCCTTATTGGGACAATCCCCAACGACATCACGCCCTAGTATTGGGGTTCAAACCTGATCTATGAGGCGAGAAAATCCTAATGGAACAAAATGACGAACCTACCACCAAATCCCTGAAATTGTTGAGTCTAGATCTTAGCTTGGGTTTTTCTGAACAAAACTCCCTTAAAATAATGCTTGAACTAAAAATAAAAACTACTTTCTTATTTTTGCAATTTTAAGTTAAAATTACCCCATATTATTAGGATATAACAATGCAGAAATAGCATCTGGAGTAAAGACTTTTCAGCCAAAAAAAGCATAAAAGGTATATTCCAACACCCTGAAAACTTGGGTCCACTGCACTCAAATTATTAAGGGATACGAGTTATTAAACCCGTGGTCCTGACAATGGTCATCCTGGATACTGACTCCCCAGTTCATGTGATCTCTACTAAGTTCATAAAAAAATAAAGCTGGCGCCCGACTTGGAGTATAATCAAGAGTTTGGAACTGCAGCCTAATAATACTCATGCCATTAGGGAATATTCTTCTCTTCCCATTCAAATTGGAAAGCTCATCTTATCAGCCCCTGCAGTGGCTTTGGACAACAACGCCTATAAGATGCTCATAGGTACCCAATTTATGCTCAAGTGTGAGTAAATTTTTTACATGAAGCAAGGTTTCCTATCATTACTAAACTATGAAGTCCCTTTAGTCTTATCCAATAAAGAACCCAGCAATAATAAATACTCTTGCTTGGTTGAATATCCCTTTTCATATATTACTTTACATTATACCACCTCTGGGAGCAACACAAAGAAATTTCCTTATTCAGTGGATGCTAGGGATGGAATCACTTTCTATGTGGCAGATGAGGTCTTGATTAAGCCTGGTGAACAACGAGTGGTTGACACAAAATAATCACGCTCCAAATCACACACATTTTTTTGTTGCACTTCATAAGTATTGAGGGCGTTAGTCCTTTGGAGCCTCGGGTATTGCCTGGCGTTCTCAACCTAGCTTACCAGAGGCCTATTATCTGCTGTTGGGGAACCTCACCGCAAAGGAGATGGTTCTAAAAAAACATCAGGAGAATGGCAAAGGATTATTAGTCCCTGTGGAGGGCATTAACAAATTCACACCATTGGCTCTACGTTGGATATGGGCCTGACAACGGATAACCTGGTATGTGCTTTAACTAATGTCCATATCTCAGATGAGTTGACTACAGATGATTTGACAAAGTTCACGTTCTATTGGAAGAATTTGGCGAAATAATCTCCAAATCAGATAATTACTATGGCCACATGAAGGTCTGGTGCCAATCCATTGATGTGCGTGATGCCCATACCATTCGGTCAAAACCTTATCACAAATCAAATGTTGAAGAACAGCAAATGAGAAAGGAACTCAAGCAATTACTAGACGCGGGGTTACTAGTTCCATCAAAAAACCGTTGGTCTTCCCCTTTTGCTAATTAAAAAGAAAAATGGAGGACATCAGAAAGCCATGGACTACTGCAAATTAGATAAAATCACAAAAAAAGGATAGTTATCTTATTATCTGCATTGATGACGCCCTGGCCTAACTCTCTGACTATAAATTCTCCTCCGCCATGGACTTGGCCAGTGGCTATTGGAAAATGGACCTTTTTCCTCAGGATCACGAGAAATGCGCCATATCTGTAGTGAGGGTTTCTTCCAACCCACACGATTACCTCAAGGGTTGTGCAATGCACCTGCATCTTCTGAGCATGCGATGGATCACATTTTGCAGGACATAAAGTTAACTTGTGCTATCATCTATCTAGATGACATCACGTTGTTCTCAACTTTCAATGAACATCTTGATCACTTGAAAGAGGTGTTTCAACGGTTACATAAGTCAAATATTAAGTTGAAACTCTCAAAGTGTACTTTCTTTTTTTAGTACTAGATGGTCAAAGTGTACTTTCTTCATAAAGGAAATTGGATTTCTTTGGCCACTCCATTTCCTAAGTAGGAATTCAACCTATACAGGACAAGGTCGAAGCAATCTCAAAATTGCTTCTCCCTAAAAATCTATGGGATATTCAGATATTTCTAGGGATGATGGGGTATTACCATCAATTCAACCCTAAATTCGCCCAACTTAGCGAGCCCCTTGTCCGCCTATTAACCCATAATACTCTTTTCAGTGGAGTGCTGAACAAAAGGCCGCTTTTGAGATTCTAAGCAACAGCTAAAACAACGTCCCATCCTGAGGCATCTTAATTATAATAAACCATCTATCTTGTTTACTGACGCTCAGACTATGATTTTGGGGCTATCTTAACCCAATTGGATGAAAAAAGGTCTTGATCATCTGGTCTCCTATATCAGTAAAATGCTTTCATAAGCGGAATGCAACTACAGCGTTACAGAGAAGGAGTGCCTTGCCGTTTTGTTAGATGTAAAGCACTACCGCCCTTTCCTGTATGGGACCACCTTCACTTATTATGGACCACGCTTCATAGAAATGGTTACAGAACATGAAGGATCCTATTAGCTGGTTAGCTCGCTGGGCTCTAAAGCTACAGCAATACAACATGAAGATTGAACACCGTTCTGAGACCTGTCGCATGAATGTTGATGGGTTGACTTGGCTACCAGTGATTCACTTAGTTAATAGTGAGGCGAAGAGGTTAAACGACCTCTTAATGACCCCAATAACTGGGAGAATGAGGATGAGCCTGTATAGAAAATGTTAGCCTGGAACTCCTTTAACACCATAGTAAAGAACGGGAAGTTGTATAAGCAGGTAAGGGAAAAATGGCTGTCTTACCTTTGCCCTCGGAATGCATACTTGCTATCCTAGAAGCTCACTCCACTCTAAGCCATGGAGGGGAGACGAAAACTTAAGATTGGATTAAGAATCGGTTTTATTGGGATGGAATAATGGAATATAATGTTGACGTCTTGGAAGTCTGCCTTACGTGTAAGAAGCGTTCTAGTTTCAATACTAGATATCAGTATCAACCAACTACCCCTTAACAACCGTCTCACACCATTTGTATGATTGTAGTGGTTCCTCTCCCTTAGACTACTAACGGAAACCAATTTATCCTATAGCCATTGACCACATCACTAAGTGGGTTGAAGCCGTGGCTCTCCCTGCCCAAACGTCCAAGGCGACAGTCACATTTTTACATCAGAATGTTTTCTCTTAACATGGCTATCCTCAAGTATTACTCTGCACAATGAAAGAACTTCACTTTCAGAGTATTTAAAATCCTGGCCACATCTATGGGAGCCCAACAACTTTTCTTGGCTCCCTATAATCCCTCCACAAATGGTACTGTGGAGATAGAAAATGTAACCTTGGTTTCCATTATATGAAGATTGGCCTCCTATGATCCTCTTCACTGGGATTTTTACTTACCCAGTGCTCATATGGAATACCAGATTAGCTATCACTGAAATACAAAAATGTCTCCATTCTGTATCTTGTATGGGTGGGAACCAGGAATACCTTCCCTCTTAGCTAAAGATGTATTCTCCTACAGAGTTGAGGAGCCCAAGAAAGTTATGAGATGATTGGCTCAACATATCATTCAGCTCCAATCTGAAGCTATGAACAATTTAGCAAAAATGGTGATAAAAGAAGAGCAGGCTGCCAATGAGCTTCAAACACCCCTACCCACATTCCAAGTGTCTGAACGGTTATTATACTATATAACCACATCACTCCTAGGTGCGGTAATCTTGGATCAATTTGGGAGGGTCCTTTCACTATCACCTACAAAAGAGGCCATAAGTACTCCATAAAATCCTTAGCTACTGGGATTACTATCAACCAGGTACATGGCTGATTCCTATGGCCCTACTCTCCCCCAACATTCTTGGGGGTGATGTCAGACATTTGCCCTCCCAGCTGCAAAATAAGAATGTTTTTGTTGAAATCAGCCAAAAAGGGGAAATGACAGCCATATGCAAATCTGCGATTCTATTATGAAGAATTTTAATGACTATGATGATTGTATCAGCTTAAAGACCCTGGCTGATTCTTGTGGAACCCCAAAAATCAGGGTAACATGATTTGGATACTTTGTGGACAATACCAACTAGATTGAGCAGTCAGATTACTCTGACTATGCGGTGGACCCTGGGGCATCCGTCAGATGGTACTCCCCCAGCCACAACCAGGTCCATACAAGCACCTACGCAGAAACCACCCCCTTTTATAAGCTTGGTGGGGGTCCCTCAAGGTGCAAAATATTTAGTGAATGGGATTGGCTGAAATTTATAAAATCGTTACCCCACAGGTATGTCTTAGTCAAAAATGATTCACCATCCATCATTCAGCCTTAGTAAAGCAAGTATAATGAGCTTCGATAGGCTACATTCCTATATTTGCTAATCCAGATGGTAACAAGCCATTTTGAATTTATCCTTAAATTTTCTTTAAATCTCAATACAGTTTAAATTTTGATTGAGCAGATATTAAAAGGGGTCATTTTCTTTCTTTTCTTATGCTAATAATAAAACTTATAAGACCCAGTTTATTTATTAGTGCTTTATTTTAATTTTATTTAAACCTTTATGGAATACAGCGGCATAAAGCACAAGTAATTAGAAATAAGCTTGGTCTCTACAAATGGGTTGTTATTAACCAAAGTTGCTGATATATAAGTAATACAAGATGATTGAAGGAGGAGGATTTAGAATAGTAAGAAGTAAGCAGAGCAGAAGGAATCTGCTGTTTTATATATAAAATAAAGTAGTGTGACTGATAGCCTCATATATTATTATAGTATTTTTCTGTCTTGTGGGCTGATGATCTATATATCATCTATCCATTGCTCAGTGGCCTTGACCCTGCACAAAAACTTTATGGCATATATCAACCATTCTGAAAAATTTAATTTTAAATTTATTGTGGGGAAGGCTGACCATGGGATGGACACTTCCGAATATGACTCAGATGAGACAAAATCAGTACCAGGGGAGGCACCCCAAAGAAGCGATGCTATCTCTTGTTGCCAGCGGGGACGCCACTATGGGGAGGGGAGGGAACGTGTGAAGGGGCCGTAGCCACAACTGAACACGTGTGGAGGAAGGGGTCTGATTTGATGAACCAGACTGGGAACCAGGAGAAGACCAGCTGTCAGTGACACAGTGGAAGGTATCCAAACATTTACGCTTGAAACTGGTCTACCAAATGAGACCGGAATCTGTGGACAGCTTCTGGGAGGGTGGGGGTGGAGCCTGCGATGGCATCTAAGACAATCGTGTGGATAATCCACATGGCGATTGCAACCACCAAAGCATGGAGGGAGGGTGGAAGAGAGGAGGCCATTGATAGAGCAAACATATCTCTTGACAGACTGAAGGGATGCATTTGATCCTGGCCCAGCAGACGTTGAACTTCGCGCCATATCACTTTAGAGGTAGGTCACTTCTCCAGGTGGTGGAACAGCGTTCCATACTGGCCGCACACGACACAGGATGAGTGTAAAGCGTTAGAGCGCTCAGCTGTACGATACACCCGCCTCAGGCAGCGCCACACATGGGAGCGGACTTGAGGCTGCAACAGAGGATGGTGTGCGTATTTCCAGATAGTCTTTTGGGTCTCAGTGGAGTAAGGGATATCCATCATGTCCGGGTAGTCCACCCTGAATAGGACATTGGGTCGAATGGGGATCACGCCATCATGGATGGGTAGCCCCTGTACCTCTTGTGTGAACTGAGGAGAGGGGCGGCCTCTTTGGGTAGTATGTCTGCTAATACGAATTCTCCATTCAGCGCTCCACATGGAGAGTAGGATTCATTTGTAGTGGGTTTTAGTCCCATGAGGTCCTGTGGCCGATGTGTGTGATGCGAGGTATCTCATCAGGGAGTGGGGGTTCAATGGATTGTTGAGGCCCAAGGCGCGGGAGAAGTTGGAGCAGGGTGCGCGCGACCAGTGTTGGGAGGGGAGTGTAGGGGCGGTGATGGCCGCAATCCAGGTGCCCAGGATCTTGGCAGTATGGGCTTTGAAGTCAAGCAGTCCCATGATACTATGATGATGAGGGCCAAACATGACCTCTAGCCACACTGGTGGAGGGCGGCCTGACCAAAGCCATCCTTGCAGCAAGGCATACAAGGATTTGAAGAAGCTTGGGAGAAGGGGATGGCGTGGGCTCCGAACCAGACTTTGGAGAGGAGCATAGAGTTGGCTAGAACAACCCTGCCAGTGAGGGAAGTAGGGTGGGCTCTGAGAGAGGCGATTCGCTTCGTCGCGTTGTCCAGAATATGGCACTCCATTACTGCTGATGCATATCCGCCTGCCTCCATCCACACGCCCAGATGGCGTACTGGTCCTATGGTAGGATGTTGCACAAAGGGGAGCACCAGTGGGGCAGTGTGTGTTGAGTGAGTGGGGCGAGGACGTGGGCGAGCAGATGTGCCAGGTTGGGAACTAATTGCTGGGGTCCAGCAGTTCTGAAACTGATAAAGCAGGATGATTTCAGTTTTGGAAGCGTTCAGTGCCGCGTTGCTTACCCGGGAATACTCCTGGATGAGAGCTTCAAGCGTGCGTGCATCTTGATTATTAGACACCCCAAGCACACAATCATCTGCGAATGCCATTATCTTGACTGGGGATTGGCCTGGCACATGGACCCCAGTGAGTTGGGCATTTACGTTTCTAAGTAGTGGGTTAAGGCTGAAGTTGTATAAGAGTGGGCTAAGGGGGTCTCCTTGTCGTAAGCCCCTTTGAGGGCGGACTACTTCTTTTAGGAAGCCAAGGCCACGCACTGCCATTGTTGCAGAATCCATGAGCAGCATTACCCAGTTTATGAAGCGAGGGGGTAGGCGGAATTGATGGAGGCAGGCCCTGAGGTATTCCCAGTTTACTCTAACATAGGCCTTCTGTTGGTCCAAGAATACAAGTGCCCCAGAGGATGTGGACTGGCATGCGTTAGCCACAGAGTTCACGTTGTCCCAAATCGACCTTCTGGGTATGAAACCAAATTGTTCTGGGGAGATGGTGGCAGATGCTACAATCCCTAAACGGTTAGCCATGATTTTAGTTAAATTTTTGTATCCATGTTAGTTAAAGAAATGGGTCGCCAGTTGGCTAAGTCTAGCTTGTCCCCTTTCTTGAAGAGTGTGATGGAGAAGGCCTCTTGTCCTCCAGGCAGGAGGCGCGTTTCCAGAAGGCTCTGGTTAAGTGAGGCAAGCAGCAGTGGGGATATATATTTGAAGTACTTTTATTGAATTCATATGGAATGCCATCTGGGCCTGGGCATTTCCGATTTGGTGCACCGCGGATGGCTGTCCATAGTTCATTCAGAGTAATTAAATTCATTATTTCTGGTATTAGGAAATGGTGAAGATGTGGGTTCAGTCAAAAAATTCTGCCACTTTGGCCGGCTGAATTGAATCAGATCTGTATAACTCAGAAGAATACTTTTGTATTTTGATTGCCACTTTGGCTGGTGTATCCATGATGGAACATCCAATCTTTGCACCTGTGTGCAGGCCACCCTCTGGCGTGGTCTGAAGAATTTTTGAAAAAATATGCAGTGCACTTGTCGCCCTCTGTAATGCATTTGGCCCTGTACTGAACATAAACCTGATGTTTGTGTTGCCTTTCAAGCGCATTGAGGTGGGCAGCTGCTTCCTCCCACTTCCAGCCCCATGCAGGGCTGTAGCCTGTAGCTGGGATGTTGGACTCCAGGTGTGCCAACTCTGCCAGAGCCCGCGAAATGATGGCCAATGTGGCTCGTGAGCATTGGGAGGAGAGGTGTGAGAGTGGCAGATGGTATCCTCTTTGAAGGCTGCCCATGTGGAGATGGGGTCCATGCAAAAATGGTGTAACAAACTCTTTTGCCAAAGTTGCTGATTTTACCCAAGTGGAAAATCCTGGCGATGCAAGTTTGGGAGTGCGGAGTTTGCACCAATGTGGGGCCTTAGCCACTGTGACAGGTAGGTGGTAAGTTTTTGAGACCAACCAGTGGTCGGAGAATTCAATTTTTGTTGTTTGGAAGTGGGAAATGTGAGGTTAGAATTTCGCCGGCATGAGGATAAGGTCGATGCAGGTCATGGACCTTAATTGACCATTATGGACGTGGGGGCGCGTTATGTTTTTGAGCAGCGGTGCTTGCCGCGACAGTGCATCTATTAACCCAAAGGTGGCCTTTAGAACTCAAAGTTCTGCGTGACCCTGGGGGGCGTGGGAGGAGGAAGGCCAACGGTACATGGTTGTGTTTAGCCAACAGTTCATGTCACCGACTATGAAAGAATCAGGGGGTAATGGGAGGGATTTGACTGATGAGAAAAATTCCTGACGCTCTTGTGCACAGGTTGGGGCATAGATGTTTATGATAGCATGCACCACGTCAGCCCACGAGAAAGTGACAACAAGGACTCAGCCATTGAGGAAGGATTCTGACAATAAAAATTTGAAAAATAGTTTTTCTGAACTAGCACCCCATAGTGCTCTGACCAAAAGGATAGGGAAGGGAGGAGAATGGTTTTCCAAGCATCCTCAGAACCTCGTGGACAGTGGGACTCCTGGATGGCCAGGATATCCAAGGGTAAATTTTTTGTAAAAAACTCAGTTTCCTAACCTGGTATGGCGAGGCCTTGAGTCTGGAAATACACAACGTCCCTAAAGTGAAGGTTTCCCCCATCATACCTTAGGTGCAAGGGGGTGGGCACCCAGGCCCACTAGCCTCCTCTAGATCCCCACGGGCCTTCACAGCAGCGCGGGTGTTTGCAGCAATGCTATTGGTAGTTTTGTTAATTTTAGCAGAAAAGTTCGCGTTGGCTTTTGCCTTCGCTTTTTGTTTCCCCAATGTCAACAAAATTTTTTGCAGTGCAGATGAGTTCAGTGCACCAATGTTTGGATCAAAAAAATTTTTTCAGGTGGGTTGGACCCCAAGTCAGTTTCAACTGGAGCTTGGTTGCAAAGATTGGGTGAGATCGAGTCAACCATCAGATCCTCAGATTGGGTGGCCCAATTGGCATGGGCTTCCCAATCTGATTGGTTGAGGGATTCCCAAGTTGCTTCCACCGCAAAGGTTTTGATGTCCTCCTGGCATTGGGAGTGTGGGATAGTGGTGGTGACTTTGGCCGCTTCCTTGGCCGCGGCCCTGCGGGCTTGCTTGGCCTTCTTCCGCTCTTGCAGGGAGATAGGTTTTACCAGTAGGTAACAGCCTTGTGCTCCCCACGGGAAAGCCTCTTTGGTGCTTGTGGTTGATTCATAGTGCGCCTCTCCGCTGGCCATGGCCACCAAGGGGTGCTCTTGGAATGTGATGCCCTCCTTGGTGGGGCATGCATGTGCCTTATGGCCAAACGCGTCACAGTGGGTGCAGATGGGGGGTGCACTGTCCACGGTTACCCAGAAAGGGTGGGTGGTATGCCCTTCAATATTGATATATCTGGAGTGCGGGATCTGGGTTAGGTCCTTTGCGATCTCCTTGGTTGGGGTCAGAACTGCAATGGCTTTGCCGGTGCACAGGTGTGGCATCAGCATAAAGCGTTGCATCTCAAAAGAATGTATTTTGCTGTATATGGTGAGACCATCTTTCAGGTGCTGCTCCAAAATGGCACATTTTACTGTAGTAGGCAAAAAGTCAAACGTGAGGAAAATTTTATTTGTTTTTTTCCATCTGGTTCATTTGGTTTCAACGACCCATTGCCCTTTGAGGAGGTCAATCACTAAATGCACCGCAGCAGCTTCATCTGCTGCCTCCTTGTTTTTGAAACCAAGGTCCAGCCAACCGTATGACATGGAGTGAGGTGCAACGTACACTGCAGTTGGGAAAAAAGTGTGTACATCCTCACAAAAATTTTTCCCATAAAGCTGTTTGTTGAATGTCCAGAAACACATGACTTTATATTCTACCGATGAGAGTGGTTGGGAGTGCGGCGTGTTGATGTACTGGTTGCATCGTGCTTGCCAAGCAAGGATTTCTGGGGAAATAGTGACCTCCAGTTTTTTATTTTTTTCTATTCTGCCAGTTTCTCCGGGGCGTTTTTGAACGTTTGAGGCTGCAGGCCTACCACCTTCTCCTCTTACCTTACTTGCCCAACTGCTCCCTGACATGGGCGCAGACTAATCTCCTCTGTGAGATTATCAAACTAGAATCAGACTTGAATTGAATAAGTTGCAAAAAGTGATTGCAACGAAAAAGAAAATGGGGGTCCATAAACACTGCCACAAAGCAGTTGAGCATGAGGGCCCAATTAAGTGCTACAAGCAGAAACTTGATGTGGTGATATCCCTGATCCAAGTGTTTAGAAAATTCTTGACAATGTAGTTTTCAGACTGTAATGTGGATGTACTAGCGCCAAGCAAGAGGACTGCCCTCTGGAAAGCGCATAAAATGATGCAATGGCCTTGTCAAAGCTTGAAGTATAATCATATGTGAGATCCCTAGGTTTCTTAATCAAAATGAATTTTTTTAATTTTAAAATTAAGTTACAAATTTAAGATATTAAATTTTCATAGAAGACGGAGCTTCTTTACACAACTTTCACGCGTTTAGATTTATATTTTTAAGATTGAGGAAGAGCAGGTCTATTCCTTCATAAAGTCCGATGACAGCTTCTCAATTGTAGGCATAAACCAAAGATCTGGACCCTAGATTTTCGTACCTAGGGCCATTTCAGAATTTGGGATGGGTACCGTTGTGGTTATCAATACTTTTTCATTTATTTTTTAAAACGTTCTCAAAGCCCATTTTTTGTCAACATCTTTATCTCTAATAATTTAAATTAAAAAAGCAATTTTTGGCAGCATTTGATTATTAGATTGCCATTTATGTTTGGCTTGTTCACCCCTGTTTAAAGTAGCAGCATCTGGTTGCCCAGAGCGCCATTTAGGTATTTCCTTTCTCATCAATAAATATAGTAAAATTGGATTTGGCAGCATATGGTTAGCCAGAGAGCCATTTATTAGGATTTTTCTCCTCATTGACACCTTTGTTAGAATTAGATTTTGAGCATCTGATACACTAAAATGCCATTTTTAAAGTCCCTCACGATCATGACCATCTCCTTCATCCCTCCTCATCGCAACTGGAAAGATTAGGGCTATGTGGCATTCAGGCAACGCCTTTTCCATTACATAACCCCCTCCAGATGAGAGCCCCCTCCAGCTCCAGAACTCATCAACCTTCTGCTAACAGTTTCTACTGTCATCAGCAATTTTTCAGGTGGGCTCTTCCACTGGGTAACCTACTCACTTCACCAGGTACCAACACTACCCTTGGGAGATCTTTGTGTACAGGATTTCTCCAACTCATATTTATCTCTCCTGAGTTTCCCGGAGTTAACTAGCTTAAGCTTCTCTGGAAGTGGACCTTTGAACTTCTTAAGTTGTTGGATATACAATACTAGCTGCACTCAAGACCCCTCAGGGAATACTCGTTTGTAATATACTTTTCACTTGATGAAGGGCCATGAATGGGCCCAGGGAAATTGACCCAAAAAAAATCTTGCAGCTAGTGAGGACCAAGTATATTTTCGTGTCAATCATCACCAAATCTCATTCTATATCACCGGGGATCAGTTTGGTGAGCATCTGTCTTCTTCTTCTGCATCTCTACTGCTTTCATTAAGTTCAACCATAGTGTTTTCAGGTTATCCTTCATCTTGTACGCCTTGATTTTTGCCGCTGGGCTTACTTCTGGAGTGGCTTTCTACCTTTAAAAGGTGGAACTTATAGTTCACTAGGGAGGAGTGGTAGAATAGCGGGGTGGTTCCTGCTCCACTCTGGGTAGGGTTTTGATTAAACACTAGTTTGAAACAAGCACAGGCTTAAAAAAGAACCCAGCGTGGTATATAGGTTGTAAGGTTGACCCGCTTCATTTATTTTTTTTTCCTTTTTATAGCTCATTAGGAAAAACATTTCCATTGACAAATGCACTTAATTATGATAAGCAAATTAGCCAATTTCATCCAGTTGGTCCGGCGTTCTTGTTGGGTAGTCTTTTAGCTTTGAAAGTACTGCTTGAGGACTTGTTAGCTCATTCAGTTTTGTACCAGACTGCGGTTGGTAGGCTGATGATCTGCAAAGTTTGATCTGAAGATTCTCCATTATGTGTTTCCAGAAGCGCAAAATAATTTTGACCTCTATCTGACACTATCTCCTCAGAAAGGCCATGGCGGGAGAACTCCTAATTCACAAAAATCTCTGCCATGACTTTTTCCAGCATCTTGGAAGTAATCAGAAAGAATTCAGTGTGCTTAGTCAGTCTGTCCACCACCATCATGACAGCACAATAACCCTCAGACCTTGTAAGGTTGTTATGAAGTCCACACTTAGTAAACCACAGAATCTCTGCGATCTGAGGGGCTTAAGTTTCCTTAAGGGCTTCTGCCTGGAGTGTTTAAATTGAGCACAGTTTACAAATTCTGAGATGTACTTCCTCACTGAACTAGGCATCTTCAGCCATGAGTAGCTTTGGTACAAGAGCTCTATAATTTTCTCAATACCTGGGTGTCCCTACAAGGTTGGTCTTAGATGCGCTTATTGTCTAATCGTGGAGCTCGCGGCTTGGAAGCAATACGCAACCTTTGTAGTAAAGTAGCCTTCTATTTCTGGTAATTTTTGATGTTTGTTATCGATCCCCTCCTTTAGGTCCTTCCAAAGTGTGGCCCCATGCTCCCAACGTCGTTGAGAAACCTGAAGCGCGTTTTCAACTTGTGAGTGGCATTTCAGATGGCGGCGAACATGTTTAATGGCAACATACTTGCCGTATTGTAGGCATCTAGTATCTTCTTTGTTAATACCATTACCAGGTTCTTCTTAGGAGATCTGAATCTAAGTTTCTCTCCCCCAGCTTATACACAACCTTGAAATAATACTGCGCCACTTCTAGATGCCACTGGGACTGGCTTTATTTCATGCGTTCTGGGCTCTTGTGGAATTTGAGGGAGCATTGGTCTTTTCTGATTGTAACTGGGTACTGGTCAACAGAAAATGATGCTGCCATTCCTTCATAGCTGAGTATATAGCTAGGAGCTCCTTATCATACACATGGTAGTTTATCTCGGTAGTAAGCATTTACTACTGAAATAGCTACAAGATGTTTACCCCATCTTTCCACTCCTGAATCAGAAACGCCCCAATTGTGAAGTTTGAGGCGTCATTCTCCACTATGAAAGGCTAGTCGGCGTCAGAGTGGGCAAGTGCTGGTGCATTCATAAAGATTCCTAGATGGTTTGTTAGCTATCTCCACCTTATTTTCAACTGTAACAGAAACTTCCCTGTCAGAAAGGTCAAGGGTGCAGCTGTTTTGGAGAGGACTTTAGCAAAATGTTTCAAGAATTTAACCATGTTAAGGAAATTTCCGATTCCAGTTATATAAGTATGAGCCAATCATTACCTCACCTTTTCAATTTGTTAGGGCATATGGCCATCCCTTTTTGAAAGACTATGTTCCATAAGAATGAGATATAGTCATTGTAGAACTTACATTTAAATGGCTTTATGTGGAGTTTCGCCTTATTAAGGGCCTCAAGAATGCTCAGCACGACGCCCCTGTGCTTCTCTTTGGTCTTTGAGAATACAAGTCTTTCATCCATGTATGTTACTTAGTGTATTTTAATCAAGTTGATCTATGCATTGTAAATGGTGCACTGGAATACCACCAAGGAGTCTTGAGACCAAAGGGCATCACCTTGTATTTTAACACCCACAAGTGGCCTTGAAGGCCGTGTAGTGTTGTTGCTATGAGATTACAGGAACTTAGTGGAAAGCGTTGACCAGGTCTACCTTAGTGAAGATGTTTCCCCAAAATCATTTGGGAGATCTGCTACATCGACAGAACGAGATATAGGTCAGACTTGTCTATTGTGTTCAACTGCTATTACTCTACACACAGCCATGGCTTGCCACTTGATTTTGGTTCCATGAGTATGGGCGACATTACGGGAGACTTGAAGGGTACAATCCTTTCAAGTTTGAGCATCTCTTTAACAACCCTTCTAGGACCAACTTCGACTTTAAGTTATGTGGCAGATGTAGTTACCCTTTGGGAATTTCGCGTCACTTATAGACTTGAACCTAAAGGAGAAGTCCAATTTAGAAGGTTAAGGGAGCTTTATCTTTTGAACAGGTGGACGCATGTTTTGAACTCATATGGGATGTCCATCACAGGTTCCTGCACAAGAAAAGAGTTCCTTCTGGCCTACCCTCCACCAGTGGTGAGGAAAATTATTGCTACAGGATTCTGATCCTTTAGGTGCATTTTTACCAGGCGTTCGTCCAGTTTAAATTTAATGGAGTACTTGAGCCACCACCGCATGCCCAGAAATATTGGGTAAGGCAGGTTTCTGATAGCGTTAAATGTTTCTTGGACTTGTCAGGCTCCTGATGAAGCACCAACCGGGGCTTGACTTCTCAACATTCTACAGATTTAAGGTGTCAGCTAGCATAACGTTTCCCTTCTATTCAACCTCTATCTTCATTCTTTGCACTAACCCGACATTTAGATAGTTGTCGTCTTCCCCTGTGTCTACCAGACCCCAGAGTTTGTCCTCTCCCTCCCCTTGTTTCCCTCATTCTGTAATGAAAATGGAGCATAGATATAAGAGGAGGCATTTCCCTTATTAATTGTGGTGATGCGCATGAGGGGTCACGTGGAAGTTGTAGGTAGGACAAGCGTGCCCTCTCTGGATTTTTTGAGGGATCTCCTCATTGGCAGAGCTGCGGGGTGATCCTTTGAAAGGGCTCCTGAGAGGAGCTGGAGACAGGTTAGACTAAGTTTAGCAGCCATGGAACTACCCATGTTGTGACGTGTGGTAGGAATTTTCCTGAGCTAGCGCCCGGTGCCCCTCCACCTAGGTTGCAATTGAGACTTCCTCATTGAAGGTGGCTCTCAGGCGTATGGCAGCCATTGTGGTGAGGATGTTGGGTGGAGGTTCTGTCTGAACTTCTGCCCAATCTGATAGTAGGCGACTTTAGATGCCTTGGGTAACTGGCTAAAAAATAGGTATATTCCATTACTGATATCTTCACTTGTGTGAGGGTCAGGAGGGAAGACCAAGATGTGACTTGGGAGTCATTTGGAGTGGCTGATCTCATGACCAATTGGAGGCATTCATACAGGTAGGAGGATGAGCTAACAAGGTTTCCAATAGCTTAGTGAAACAGTCTGAAAGGTTTCTGGGTAGGTCTGCTACTATTTAACAATCTGGAGTGACACATGAGCAGTTCCTACTTAGACAGTGGGTAACCAGGCCTGAATTTTTTATGAAAAATCTTGCATGTAGTGTGCTATCTCCCAGGGTGTGAGGGCCTGTCAGAATTCTAATGAGGGCTACTTAGAACGGGAGTGGAGTGTGACATGCTTATAAGAGGGAAGAAAATGGGTGGCTTCTCTTATGAGGAACAGGAGAGAGAAGAAGAACATCAGAAACGTGGTTGTGTGTTCATAACATGCAGGCAAGGATCGTTTTGAAGGATTATGCACCTTATCTAGAAACATAGACATCATGTTAAATGAGCTTTGTCTAATGTGATGGATGGGGTATCTGAACACTACTACAAAGCAATTTGGCATGAGAGCTCAGGTAATTGTTCATAAGCAGAATAACCCTACAGTATATTATCTCTAATATAATTGTTTGTAAAACTCTTTGACAATGTAGTTTTGGACTATAGTGAGTGTCAAAATTCTGATATGACTGGAAAATAAGCCCTAAGTCATTACGGAGGAATGTGTAGAATCCACAGATCATGATATGAGCTAAAAATTATTTGAGCGCCTTAGGATGAAGCGATATTGGGTTGATAGGATAATATTAGATTAGCATCCAAATCAAGCGATAAAGTAATATCAACAAATGATGTATAATGGAATGTCCAGATATGACAAATAATGGGTGGATAGCCTCAAACCAAGATGATAGAGAATTGGATACCATACTCTGCTAGAACCAATGAGATACAGCGGAACTGCATTACTAAAGCCAAGGAAATGGTATCATCTGAAATCGCTGTGATATAAGCAAGATGAGACAATTTAAGGAAGGAGGTTTGTTAGTAATGTAGAGTGAGCGGAACAGCAAGGATCCAATGTATAATTTAAGTTGAAAAGAGTGGCTTCAGGGCAATTGCTCACTATTATTATAAATTTTTCTTTGTTTTGGGGACTATAATCGTCATATTGTCAATCCTATTGCTCAGTGGGCTTAACCCTGGCACTACCCCTTTAGCGTTTCTCACCAATTCCACCAAAATTATAACAATTGTTCACACTACAGGGGACCATTGATCAATCAAAAATATCCAATATAAATTCTTTGGTCGCCAGCCATGTCACAACTGGCTTGCAGTGATGAGGATTCGCATGACACACCATACAAGTGGAATATGTGGAACTCAAACATGCCTTGGATGCTGTGCGAAAATGGCAGGAGGACCTTCTGCAGATGGTTTGTATCAATAAGCTTCCACCATTAGATTTTAATGAGAACATCCATGGATTTATAAGCAATTTGAGCTTGCAGTAGAAGAATCTTCAGATTGGCGTGAAGCAATATTATTAATATTTATCTTGGATGTTGTAAGTGCAGACCAAATTACTTGCTATCTTCCAAACAGTTCCATTATCTATCATGAATTGAAGGAAACTTGCTGCAGTTGTTTCGAGGAACTGCTAAGATGGCGCAGTGAAAGCCAAGTTCTTGACCATTGGGTTTCAATATAATGAGACCCTCACCGCAATTGCTGAGCCATTTATGGTGGAAGCCCATGTGGTAATTGGGGCTGGGAATCTAACCAAATCCATTGTGTAGATAACGATGACCTCCGCAGTGAAGCCATAATGTGATCTTTACAATGTCATGGATCCATATTTAGAGGAAGATGTACCCTTACTTAAGCTTATTCAAATTTTGTGCCATCTATCCGTTAGCTTTATTCCGCCCAATAAATAGTGAAGCTCAACTGAATCTGCTGCTGGACATTATTATTCAGGGAATTTATCCCACCCCGGTTAGAGTCCGCCTAGTAACCCCTGGCCATATTATCACTACACACCTCATCTTTAACCAAGTTACCATCAGCAGTCCAACTCTTGGGAGTGGTCTGTTCACTATAAATGGCCCCTGTCCAACTTTAGGCCTGGCCCATCTTACAACAATCAATGATGTATGTCCTATGGGGTTAATTGTTTTAAATGTGGTTGCCCTGGGCACCTGGCACGATGTTGCCCAAACTTGTTTGGTCCATCATGTACAGTAGGAACAGTATTATTAGGGAAAAGTCAGAGCAGAGTAGAGATAGGACTCTCTACTTCCACTATCCTAAACACAAACGTCCCACCTGAACCCGTAAAATTATATACAGTTTAAGTCCCCCTGTACAATAATGCATTCCTATATCAGCAGCCAGTTGGAGGGGTTCATATTGTAAATTAGCGCAAGCCAAAGCTGAGATGGAAGGCGGATTTTAATGCATCCCATACCATATGCTTGACAAATGTTTGACCAAGTTTCCAATGACAAGTTAGACCCATATACAGATTTACCTTCTTTACAAGGAGTAACCGTCGCTCTTCTGGTCACAACTATCATCATAAGATACCCCAAGCTTGGTGAGAGGATTGCCTGTTTTCCTAGGAATAGAGATTCTTTATATGTATATGCATTAAACATTCAAGATACATCATATTCTAAATGTAATTACTTTGACATTGTTGTAGCCAAAGCCTGAGCCCGCGCTGTAGTAGATATGGGAGCTCCAGTTAACATAGAAACTACTAAGTTGGTGTCTAAGTTGACATTAAAGCTGGATATTGAACACTGGATGGTGTATGGGACTTCTGGAGCAGATAGCACGTTCTTTAAATAAGCATACAGCACACTTCCGTTGCAAATAGGTCAATTGTTAATGTAGCCCCGGCAATAGTGTTGCTAAGTGATATTTTGATATGTTAATTGGAACCAATTTTATGCAAAAACTATGGGGCTGTTGTTTATATGACAGAGGAGTCATTATAGACTTTTGTGACAGCGGATCCCAATCTACTTTACCTCTAGTGGAATGCTGAATGACTAAGTGCACATGAGGCATATCAACCTTTCCTATAGTGATGGGGTGATTCTAGTGAGTTACCGTCAACTAAAGAACAAGACCTGGGCCCTTTCACAACAGATATATGAATATCAAGGTCTGTCTCTTAGAGCTTCCAGGCCTATATTTATCCCTTCTTACCACCAAGTGATATTGAACACTGTCTTGGTTGGATAGAAGTGCCAGACGGACATTATGGTGGGGTCATTGGCCCTTATCAGCAATATCCAACTCGAGCCCCACGTGGCTCCAGGAACTAAACATCTGAAACTTGGGGAGATCAAGGTCCAACTAGAAAATTTACAGACAGAAAAATTGAAAATCCACTGACACTAGATAGTGGCGTAATTACACTTGATCCCTAATGAGGAGATTCTTCAGGTTCTTGAGTTTGGGTCTCTGGATGAATTTGGTTTACTGATCAACTCACATCCCAGCATAATGATGGTTTTACCGCGCAAAAACTCAATTAGGTTATCAGAAGGACAGAAAGATCAAGCATTATATATTACTAAATAAGGAGATTTTTGCTTCTGACATTCATGACTTGGGGTGCGCTTGGGGGTGGTCCATTGAGTAAACACTAGGGATTATCCCATCATCATGGCTTGGCTTATCTGTCAGCCTAGGGCAGCCGAGGAAGTAGTGACATAGAAGGTTGACAAGCTAGTGGGGCAAGGGATTCTTGAACCATCAAAGAATCCATGGGCTTCAACCATTCTTATTGTAAAATAGAAGGACGGCTTTAACTGAGGATTAATTTACTATCACAAGCTCAACAGCATCACCAATAAGGAATAATATCCCTTTCCATGGATCAATGATTCCTTGGATTGGTTAGGGGAAGCTCGTTACTTCTTGATGATGGATTTGATATCAGATTACTGGCAGATTGAGTTGCCTGCAGAGGAACAGGAGAAATGCGCCACTATAACGTCCAAAGGGCTTTTTCAACCAACACATATGTCTCAAGGGCTGTGTATTGCTATGGCTACGTTCAAACTGGCGATGTACACTATCATTGGCAACTTGATATGTTATTGTTCACGTGTACCTTGATAATATCAATGTCTTCTCCCGGACATTTTCTGAGCACCTTACACATCTGGAACAAGTATTCTGCCAGCTTGCTGAGGCCAATATTAATATTAAGTTCTGCAAATGTCAATTCTTCAAGGACCAACTGGAGTACTTTTGTTTCTGGTAGATTCAAAGGGGCTGAAACCTCAGCTGGCCAAGGTGGATTATAATCAAAAAAGGACTCAGCTGACTTGTTTGCAGGACATGCGAGTATTCTTGGAGATGGTAGGCTACTAACAACGATTTACTATTAACATCAGTTGTTTTGGGAAACCGCTATTTGAGCTGTTAAAAAAGGATGCTGTGTTCAAATGGATGGAACGCCATCGCCACTCATTTGATATCCTTCAGGCGGCATTAATCAATGTGCTGGTGCTACACTACCCAAACTTCAATAAAGAATTTATTGTACAGACTGATGCATTCTTTTTCGCTAATGGGCAACCTATCTCAGAAAGATGATGAGAGGGAGGAGCTTCGGTTGAATACTGAAGTCATAGCCTGAACTGCCATTAATGCAATTACACCATGATCAAGTGTCAGTGCTTAGTGTAATCTACAAATACAAGCAATTCAGGGTATATTTGCATGGGGTAAGGTTTAAAGCTGTAACAGACCACGCTTTGTTATGCTGGTTGCATAATCTCAGAGATCCTGAAGAGCGTCTAGCCTGATGGGCTCACAAACTGCAGGCCTACGATTTTGAAACACTTCACTGACCCAAGTCAAAACACCAAAACGCTGATTGCTTATCAAGATTGCTGACCATTGCTGTGACGGCAGATCTCAGTGACATAATTTCCTATAAAATGCTTAGCAGAAAATATGGCAATGAACCACATCAAGTCATCAAAGTATTAGACGAAATAAGGGCCAATACGTTCCGGAAGAACAGCAAATTGTACAAGTGGATAGGGGACATTATGGTGAATGTATCAAGCCATTCCATCTGACAAAATATTATCATGAGCGCACACCGAGAAATTAGACATGGTGGAGTACACACAAGACCTTGAAATTTTAAATCCTTTCTAATACTGGGAAAGCATGCAATCTGATGTGCTTAAAACGAGTTCCTGATGCCCCCAGTGCCAAGTATAGAAGCATTCCAAAAAATAATTAATACCAGTTATCGAAACCTCACTTTGCTTGGCATACAATTTCTATAAATGTTGTGGGCCTCTGCTTACTGGAGAAAACTGGTCCAGGTATATTCTGGTGGCAATTGACCACTTGACTTGGTGGGTTGATGCACATGCAATACACAATTTCTGGGGCAGTCATGGTGGCTAAGTTTGTGATGCAATGTATAATTTAAAGACATGGCTGTCCTCAGGTCACCCTTGCTGACAACGGAACCAACTTCGCCTCTCACATTTTTGCCCAAGCTCAATGGACTTATGGCCATCAGTGGGGTTTTAATGACCCCATATCCCAGAATCCAACAGTATGGTCGAACGGGTCAATGAGACATTGGTGAAAATACTCCAGAAGCTGGTAACAGATAGACCCTCTTATTGGAGTACCCTTCTTTCCAACGCTGCCTTTTTCTACAAAAACAGCTATCATTTGCAACAGGAAAGAGTCCTTTCCAGTTACTATATGGACAGCACCCAGCTCTACCCGCACTGCTCTAAGCCTGCATGAAAGATACTGGAGGAATGGATCCTCAACTCTACTTGACCAATCTAAAGAATATGCTGATTAAGCTGCAAACCAAAGCGTACTCATTTATCTTAGCCAAGAAGATAAATAACTATGCTGCTGATTAAGTACAGCATAGTGGGCTAGCGCAGTTCAAGTATGGGATGTGATTTTATTCCATGATAACACATGTTCGCCGTAAGCACAAATTAGCCAGCATATGGATTGGTCCATTCAAAATAATTGAAAAACCAGGTGTGTATGCTTATAGTATCAAGGGCCCTATTAGTGGTCAGATCTTCAACCAAGTACACTCAACGTTCCTTTGGGCGTATAAACAATAAGAGCCTTATCATCAAGGGGGTAATACTTTGATTTTAATATGACTGGACGATAATCCCTAAATAGTTAAAGCATAATGGGTGTGATTAGCTGAACCATGTAGCTTAATAATATGGATGAAGATTACCTCAACATAAGGCAACAGGAAGATACCAAGCTTTGGACCTAATGATTTGTGGATCGCCTCCAAATCAGGCAATTAGGTGATGTAAATGTATAAAAATAATTGGTAGATCATATCAAACTAAGGCGGTCTTGAAGTTAATGATTAGGTGACTCTGCCAGAACCAATAAGAATATGTGGAACAGAATAGTCTATGCAAAGGGGTCGGTATTGACCAAAGTTGCTGTCTATAATTGAGAGACAAAGATTGAAATGAGGAGGATTATTAGTAGGGAGTTTGAATTGGAACTAAGGGTATCCGTTGGCATATAAGAATTGATAAAGAAGTTTTATTGGGGCAATTGATCCATATTTTTTATATTTATTAAGTATAACTAGAGGACTGGCGATCGACATATCATCCATCCTATTGCTCAGTAGGCCAAACCCTGCGCAAACCCCTTAGCGTATCTCCAATATATATAGAAATTATACATCCAGAACTGTACCAAGTGTTTCACATGAGATAAAAATACCTGGCCATGGTAATCTGGTGCTATTTAGAAAATTATTGAATAAAATGCAGATAAAAAATTGGCATATGCACATCTAATTTCTACTAAGGTACAATTCTATGAATTTGACCAGCTGAGCAAGATGGTATTTCCAGTTGACTGGAAATCTAAAGCAATACTAATGTATTTGATCAGTGGCTCTGACCAAGATCTCAGAGGAACAGACGATTAAGCCCTTAATTAGATTAACTACACCTAAGATGTTTTCACAAGACAACTATGCCATCAGATGCACCAAAATTATAGGTAAAACTCAATTATGGGGATCAAATTAAGATTCAAATGTGTTAATTAGACATTCTTGAGAGAGTGAGGCCATAGTTGCCAGAATAGAGGCTAAACCACTAACCAAGATTTGTGTTTTCATCTTCAAGCCCTTAGGAAAGTACAAACTTAATTGTAAAAAAGATGGATCCATAGTTTTTTATTGTTTAATGTCAGATGAACAAAAATAACAAAGAAAGACTCATACTCACTACCATATATATGATCAATCTTCAGATTGCCTATTAAAGAACATTGTTTTCAGCAATAATATAATATCTGGGTAATGATAAATTGATCTACTAAGTAAGACCAAGAAAAATGTACATTTGTTACTAGCCAAAGGCTATATTGACCAATGCAAATGCTTCAAAGTCTTTGCAACTTGCCAATGACATTCCATTAGAAATCTGCCATGTTACGAGATCAGAATTTGTCATGCATTCATATTGATCTAGACAATATCAAAGTTTTTAGTCACACTATAACAGATCACATTGACCACTTGGAAGAAGTTTTTAAAAATTAATAACACCAAATTTTAAGGTAAACTTTTGAAAATGTCACTTCTTCAAGAAAAATATTTTATGCTTGGTTTCTATTGTTTAAATTTAAATTTATTGCGGGGAAGGCTGACCATGGGACGGACACTTCCAAATATGACTCAGAACAGATAAACTTAGTACCGGGGGAGGCACCCCAGAGAAGCAATGCTATCTCTTGTTGCCAGCGGGAACGCCACTTATGGGGAGGGGAGGGGACGTGTGAAGGGGCCGTAGCCACTATTGAGCACGTGTGGAGGAAAGGGTCTGATTTGATGAACCAGACTGGGAACCAGGAAGAGACCAGCTGTCAGCGACGCGGTGGGAGGTATCCAAACATCCACGCTTGAAAGTGGTCCACCAAATGAGACCGAATCTGTGGACAGTTTCTGGGAGGGTGGGGGTGGAGCCTGCGATGGCATCTAAGACAATCGTGTGGATAGTCCACATGGCGATTGAAACCACCAAAGTATGGAGGGAGGGTGGAAGAGAGGAGGCCATTGATAGAGCAAACATATCTCTTGACATACTGAAGGGATGCGTTTGATCCTGGCCCAGCAGACGTTGAAACTCGCGCCATATCACTTTAGAGGTGGAGCACTTCTCCAGGCGGTGGAACAGCGTTCCATACTGGCCGCACACGACACAGGATGAGTGTAAAGCGTTAGAGCGCTCAGCTGTATGATACACCCACCTCAGGCAGCGCCACACATGGGAGCGGACTTGAGGCTGCAACAGAGGGTGATGTACATATTTCCATATTGTTTTTGGGTCTCAATGGAATAAGAGATGTCCATCATGTCCAGGTAGTCCCACCTGGATAGGACATGGGGCCAAATGGGGATCACGCCATCATGGATGGGTAGCCCCTGTACCTCTTGTGTGAACTGAGAGAGGGGCGGCCTCTTTGGGTTGTATGTCCGCTAATATGAATTCTCCACTCTGCGCTCCACATGGAGAGTAGGATTCGTTTGTAGTGGGTTTTTGTCCCGTGAGGACCTGTGATCGATGTGTGTGATGTGAGGTATTTCATCAGGGAGTGGGGGTTTGATGGATTGTTGAGGCCCAAGGCTTGGGAGAAGTTGGAGCAGGCTGCGTGGGACCAGTGTTGGGATGGGAGTGTGGGAGCGGTGACGGCCGAGATTCAGGTGCCCAGGATCTTGGCAGCATGGGCTTTGAAGTCAAGCAGGCCCATGCCACCTTGATGATGAGGGCCAAACATGACCTCTAGCCACACTGGTGGAGGGGCCTGACCAAAGCCATCCTTGCAGCAAGGCATACAAGGATTTGAAAAAGCTTGGGGAGAAGGGGATGGCGTGGGCTCCAAACCAGACTTTGGATAGGAGCATAGAGCTGGCTAAAACAACCCTGCCAGTAAGGGACGTAGGGTGGGCTCTGAGAGAGGCGATTCGCTTCGTCACGTTGTCCAGAATATGGCACTCCATTACTGCTGACACATATCCGCCTGCCTCCATCCACACGCCCAGATGGCGCACCGGTCCTATGGTAGGGCGTGGCATGAAGGGGAGCACCAGTGGAGCAGTGTGTGTTGAATTAGTAAGGTGTGGACGTGGGCGAGAAGATGGGCCAGGCTGGGAACTAATTGCTGGGGCCCAGCAGTTCTGAAACCGACCAAGGAGGATGATTTCAGTTTTGGAGGCGTTCAGTGCCACGTTGCTTACCCAGGAATATTCTTGGATGAGAGCTTCAAGCGCGCGTGCATCTTGATTATTAAACACCCCAACCACACAATCATCTGCGAATGCCAATATTTTGACTGGGGCTTGGCCTGGCACATGGACCCCAGTGAGTTGGGCATTCACATTTCACAGTAGTGGGTCAAGGCTGAAGTTGTATAAGAGTGGGCTGAGGGGGTCCCCTTGTCGCAAGCCCCTTTGAGGGTGGACTACTTCTGTTAGGAAGCCAAGGCCACGCACTGCCATTGTTGCAGATTCCGTGAGCAGCATCACCCAGTTGATGAAGCAAGGTGGTAGGCGGAATTGAAGGAGGCAGGCCCTTAGGTATTCTAAGTTTACTCTATCATAGGCCTTTTTTTAGTACTAGATGGTCCCCTATCATAGGCCTTTTGTTGGTCCAAGAATACAAGTGCCCCAGAGGCTGTGGACTGACATACATTAGCCACAGAGTGCACGTTATCCCAAAATCGACCTTCTGGGGATGAAACCAAATTGTTCTGGGGAGATGGTGGCAGATGCTACAGTCCCTAATCTGTTAGCCATAATTTTTGTTAAAATTTTAGTGTCTGTGTTTGTTAGAGAAATGGGGCGCCAGTTGGCTAAGTCAAGCTTATCCCCTTTCTTAAAAGAGTGTGACAGTAAAGGCCTCATGTCCTCCTGGTAGGAGGCGCGTTTCCAACAGGCTTTGGTTAAGTGAGGCAAGCAGAAGTGGAGATATATAATTTTGAAATATTTTTTGTAGTACTCATATGGAATGCCATCTGGGCCTGGCATTTTTGGTTTGATGCACTGCGAATGGCTGTCCATAATTTGTTCAGAGTAATTAAATTCATTATTTCTGGGTACGGAAATTGGTGTGGATATGAGCTCAGTCAAGAAATTCCGCCACTTTGGCCAGCTGAATTGGTTTGGCTCGGTACAACTTGGAGTAATATTTTTGCATTTCGATTGCCACTTCAGCCAGTGTATCCATAATAGAATTATCTGATCTTTGCACCTGTGTGCAGGCCATGCTCTGGCATGGTGTGAAAATTTTTTAAAGAAATATGCAGTGCACTTGTCGCCTTTAGTGATGCATGTGGCCCTGTATTGGACACAAACCTGATGTTTGTGTTGCCTTTCGAGTGTGTTGAGGTGGGTGGCTGCCTCCGCCCACTTCCAGCCCCATGCAGGGCTGTATCCTGTAGCTGGAATGTTGGACTCCAAGTGTGCCAATTCTGCCAGAGTGCGCAAGATAACCGCCAATGTGGCTCGTGAGTGTCTGGAGGAGAGATGGTGAGAGTGGCAGATGGTGTCCTCTTTGAAAGTTGCCCATGTGGAAATGGGGTCTGCGCAAAAATGGTGCAACAAACTTTTTTGCCAAAGTTGCCTCTTCCACCCATGTGGAAAATCATGGTGATGCAAGCTCAGGGGGGGCGGATTTTGCACCAATGTGGGGCCTTAGCAACTGTTACAGATAGGTGGTATGTTATCAAGACCAGTCGGTGGTTGGAGAATTCCATTTTCATTGTTGTGAAGTAGGAGATGTAGGGTTGGAATTTCGCTGGCATTAGAATAAGGTTGATGCGGGTCATGGACCTTAATTAGCCATTGTGGATGTGGGGACGCGTCATGTTTTCGAGCAGCGGGGCATGTCACAGCAGAACATCCATTAACCCAAGGGTGGCCTTTAGAACAAGTAGTTCAACGTGGCCCTGTGGGGCATGAGGTGAGGGAGGCCATAGGTCCGTTGGTAAGGTTAGCCAACAGTTCATGTCACCAACTAAGAAAGAATCAGGGGGTAGCGGGAGGGATTTGACCAACAAGAAAAATTCCTGACGCTCATGTGCACCGTTTGAGGCATAAATGTTGATAATTGCGTGCTCAACGTCAGCCCATGAGAAGGTGATGACGAGCACTCGGCCATTTAGGAATGTTTCTGAGGATACAAATTTGAAAAAATTATTTTTCTGAATTAGCACCCCACAGTGCTTCGACCAAAAGGATAGGGATGGGAGGAGCATTGTTTTCCAAGTTTCCTCGGAACCTTGTAGACAGTGGGACTCCTGGATGGCCAGGATATCCATGGGTAAATTGTGTTGTAAAAAACTCAGTTTCTTAGCCCAGGATGGGGAGGCCTTGAGTCCGGCGATATTCAATGTCCCTATGGTAAAGGTTTCCCCCATTGCACCTTAGGTGCAAGGGGGTGGGCCCCTGGGACCACCAGCCTCTTCTAGGTCCCCACGGGCTTTCACAGCAGTGCAGGTGTTAGCAGCAACACTATCAGAGTTTTTGTTGATTTTTGTGGAAAGAGTTGTATTGGCTTTAGCCTTCGCTTTTTGTTTTCCTAATGTTAGATGAATTTTTTGCGGTGCGGATGAGTTTGGTGTACCATTGAGTGGGCCAAAAAAAATTTTCAGTTGGGATAGGTCCCAAGTCAGTTTTGACTGTAGCTTAAGTGCAACTATTGGGTGAGATTGAGTCTCCCATTGGATCCTCAGATTGAGTGGCCCACTCAGCATGGGCTTCCCAATCTGAATGGTTAATGGATTCCTGAGTTGCTTCCGCCGTGAAGGTTTCCATGTCCTCCTGGCGTTGTGAGTGTGGGATAGCGGTGGTGGCCTTGGCCGTATCCTTGGCCGCGGCCCTATGTACCTGCTTAGCCTTCTTCCATTCTTGTGGGGAGATAGTCTTTATCAATAGGTAGCAGCCTTGTTTCTCATGGGAAAGCCTCCTTGGTGCTTGCGGTTGGTTCATAGTGCGCCTCTCCGTTGGCCATGGCTGCTGAGGGGTGCTCTTGGATTATGACGCCCTCCTTGATGGGGCATGCGTGCGCCTTGTGGCCGAACACGTCACAGTGGGTGCAAATGGGGGGCGCGCTGTCCACGGTCACCTGAAATGGGTGGGTGGTATGCCCTGTGATATCAATAAAAGTGGAGTGTGGGATCTAGGTTAGGTACTTCGCGATCTCCTAAGTTGGGGTCAGAACTGCGATGGCTTTGCTGGTGCACAGGTGTGGCATCAGCGTGAAGCGTTGCATTTTGAAAGATTGTATTTCGCCATATACGGCGAGACCATTTTTCAGGTGTTGTTCCAAAATGTCACGTTTTACCGTAGTAGGCAAAAAGTCAAACGTGAGGAAAATTTGGTTTGATTTTGTCCATCTGGTGCATTTGGTTTTGATGACCCATTGTCCTTTGGGGAGGTTGACCACTACGCGCACCGCTGCAGCCTTGTCTGCTGCTTTTTTACTCTTGAAACCTAGGTCCAGCCAACCGCGTGACATGGAGTGAGGTACAATGTACACCGCGGTTGGGAAAATTTTGTGTACATCTTCACAAAATTTTTCCCATAAGGCCATTTTTTGGATATCCAGATACACGCGGACTCCAAATTCCACCGATGAAAGTGGTTGGGAGTGTGGCGTGTTGATGTACTGGTTGCATCATGCTTGCCATGCAAGTATCTCCGGGGAAATCATAACCGCTGGTTTTTTAAGATTTTTGTCAATTCCGCCAAGTTTCCAGGGCGTTTTTGAATGATGGAGGCCGCGGGCCTTCCACCTGCTCCTCTTACCTTGCTTGCCCAACTGCTCCCTGACATGGGTGAAGACTAATCTCCTCTGTGAGATTATCAAACTAGATTCAGTCTTGAATTGAATAGGTTGCAAAAGTGATTGCAACGAGAAAGAAAAGTTTTTACTTGGTTTCTATTGTTGACACTAGTTAAATACACCCTCAAACGTGATTGTCAATGCAATTTGAGCCATGGAACAACAGAAGAATGTTCATTATGTGCAAGTATTTTAGTATTTTATCT
>JAKSZP010012418.1:0-53155 GCA_022478985.1 Massospora cicadina
CATTCCTGAGACCATTGAAGATTTCCCATAGATGTTCCACATGACCATTAAAGGTTGTAAAAAACGGTGATATCATCAAGGTATATGAGGACACAGGATAATATCACGTCCCAAAGGACCCCATCTATAGTGCGTTGAAAGGTGGATGGTATGTTACAAAGGCCCTGGGTGTAACGGTCAAAAACGTCCCAGTTTTTGACCACCACTTTCCTTTGGATCGGCGGATTCAAAGTTGACGCCAACAGAATTCCTGATATAATTTCCAATTTTTTTGAGGGTTTTGACCCCAAAATTAACCTTGTTTTATTTATTAATGATATAAACACGCTGACAAATTTATCCCAATGACATAGGGCACTGCGAATGACATGAGAGAAAAACCAGAGTATTCAGAAGATCATTTTGCTGCCAAATCTCATATTTTTTGTTATGGTTACAAAACCTAGGTTCGCCACAGGATACCAGGTAAGACAAGACAAGAGCGGCCCCGAGGCTGCTAGAGAGACCCATGCGAGGGTGGGAAACAAGAAAGAATTCTGAACTGAGTTCAGAATCGTGCAGGCCTGACCTTTTAAGGTCGCTCTTCTGGGGAGCCCCTCTGCACTTTTCTTTGTGCCCCAGGGAGCATAAAGAATAGCTCAGGAGGGGCACAGCCCAGTGCCAAGCATACATGAACCTCAAAACCTCATAATGGCGTTTTGACTCAAAATTTGGAAATCTGATTTTAAGTCAAAATGTAATGATCAGTTTGACCTGACCATTACATCACCCCCGCTAAGAGGGAGCCCCCCACAAGAAGGTGGCTCATAGCTGGAGGCAACCACCATGAGGTCTTCTTCAGTAAGTATGGAGCCAGAGCCAGACTGCAAAACCCAGTCCACCCAATGAGGGGAAACATGCCCAACGTGGGGCTGGCGGTTATCCCACACATGGTGGGCGGACCATGGGGTGAGGGGCCCTGCTGGGCCAGGTCCCTCGGTGCCAACCAGATCCTTGGTGAGGGGAAGTCCCACCTGGATTTCAGACCAACAGTCACTTCAGATCCAGGGTGGCCATCAGTCACCGGCTCCCCCCAGTGCTGGTTACTCAACAACTGGGATTTGAAGTGACCACTGAGGTCATACTGAACTGGGGACCTGGTGGAGTGCTAAAAGCACACTGAGTTCAGAATAATGTAACGGTTGAAAATGTCTCAGTTTTTGACTGCCATCTTGCCTTTGGATCAGTGGATTCAAGGTTGATGCCAACAGATTTCCCAATATAATTTCCCTTGAGATAAGACTTTCAACTTCTCATACTCACTAATTTAACCTCGGATTTAGTGCAATTTGTAAATGCAGAAAGATGGCATAGGTAAGTGAGAGTTTTGATCCCAAAATTAACCTTGTTTTATTTATTAACGAAAATAAACATGCTTACAAATTTATCCCAATGTCATAGAGCACCACGAATGAAATCAGGAAAAAACCAAAGTATTTGGCAGATCAGTTCGCTGCAAAATCTCAATTTTTTGTTAAGGATACAAAAAGTGGGTCGCCACGGGATACCAGGTAAGACAAGGCAAGAGTGGCCCCAAGGCCACTAGAGAGACCCATGTGAGGGTGGGAAAATGAGAAAGAATTCTGAATTGAGTTCATAATCACGCAGGCCTGACCTTTTAAGGTCGCTCTTCCAGGGAGCCCCTCCGCACTTTTCTTTGTGCCCCAGGGAGCATAAAGAATATCTCAGGAGGGTCACAGCCCAGCGCCGAGCCTTCATGAACCTCAAAACCTCCTAATGGGTTTTGACTTAAAATTTGGAAATCTGAATTTCGGGTCACAATGTAATGATCAGTTTGACCTGACCGTTACACTGGGCCATCCTTATAGGTTTGAATAGCCATTTGTTGGCTATGAGCGCACACTTTCTCAATCTTTGGGGTGATCTCCACTTGCTAATATCCACTAGCTAGGTCTATTGCGGAAAAGTATAGTGATTTGGTGAGCAATTGAAGAAAAGTATTGATTTGGGGAAAAAGATAACTGTATTTCTTGATAATGGAGTTGAGTTAGCAGTAGTCCATCACCACTCAATTGCTGCCATTCTTTTTTAAATTAACAGGAGGGGTGAGGCCCAAGGGCTGCGCGTAGGCACCAATAGTCAATTTTGAGTAGTTTTTTGAGCTCTACTGCCATCTGAGCTTCTTTATTCTTACTTTTTTGGTAAATATAAGACCAAAAGGGGGAGCGTCCCCAGTCTCCACATGATGTAGTACCCCATTTATTCTTCAAAAATCGTATGAAAGGCTGAAATGAGGTCTTAGTACTTCTCCAATAATTCTTGAACCTGGCGCTCTTGTTCCCCCAGTAAGTCCAATATGATACAGGTGTTAACTATAGTTACTAAGGGGGGCGTCTTCAAATCAAAATCCCTCAGTTTTACAAAGTTACGTACATCATTGATAGCTTCTTTGGGTAAAAGGCAAACATAAGCTATAGGACTATTAATACTCACTACCCTAGGTTTGTCAATATGGCTAGCCAAAAAAATATGTATCTGTCATAGGTGGGATCTAGGACTCCCAGACAGGTTATGACCTCTTTGACAGATGGACTATCTAGGACCTGGATCTCAAGCAGGTAGCCAGAGGGGATGTTGAAATGGACCCAAGTTTCAACAATAACCTGGGACCTCGGAGGCATAGTGGTTGGTTTAGGTAGTTAGATTTGCATGCCCTTATGGCCATCAACTGCAGGCGAGGACAACTTTAAACAATATCCCTTCATGTGATACTCAAGTCAATTGATTTGGTTTTCACTCTATAATAGACAATCCCTAGCCTTGGCTTCCATTTTAGAGTCATGTGAGGATTTGAAGATTGGGGGAACCTGATGTCCTAGCAGGGATAGAAATCTTTCATCATAATGTACTACTGCGGATTAATCATGTAGAGACTGAGTTCAAAAAAGAATTTATTAGCTTGGGTTTTTTTAATGCAATGTCAGGGGTATTTATAGAAAGCTTTCAGAAATTGATGGGTATTGAGAATAGGGCCTATTGATCATGTACACTGCAGTCCAGTCACGCCATATTCAATGTAATGTGTCAATTCTGGAGCGATCTTGATGCGTTTCATCAGTTTGGATGAAATGACATTCACAGGGGGACCACTGTTAATGGTGGCTTGGACCAGAATTTTATAAACTTTAACAGTGACGTGGGTAACCAGACTCCTGAACTGTGGAAGTAGCATGAGAAACAATAGACTCATTAGAAGAGTAAGCAATATCAAGCTCTTTACTATCAGCGGTACTGAAAGTTCTTCTCAGGTACAATAACTCCATGTTTGTTAGAGGTCATGGATGAACTTTGAAGCGAGGTAGGGATGTCAGTATGGAGTGCCTCATCCTTCAAGCTGACGGCCTTTTTCCTGCTACTTTGGAAAGTCATTTTCAGCATGTCTTAGCGCTAAAATGGAAGGCATTACAGTAAGTACATTATGATTAAGGTTTCTTCTGGTCTTCAACAACATGGGCCTGAGGATGGTTAAAGTAGACAGAGACAGTGGCCTTAGGCTGTAAGGTCAATGCAGGTATCTTTTTAAGCACCTCCTAAATTTCCAAATGCAAGTAAAACCATTCTTCTAGCTTATCATGATCAGAACCTCCGGATAAGACTCCAATGTGGAGATTAGAGTGGTTATGGCGTCGCCCAAGGTAATGTGATTTGTAGTTACTAAAGGCTGCGCTTGGGCGTAGAAACGGCTGGTGAAACCCACATGGCTCTCTCCTTTGTTCAGTTGAATACCCATAAATGCTCGCTTTTATTTGGCCAAGGCTTGTTTTCTGCCAAACTCTTGTAATAAGGTGGTATGTACTTGTTCCTGAGTGTGGCATTCCTTTAGATGTGGAGTCATAATCTCCTGAGCAGTGCTATCCAGGAGGAATTGATATGCTTACTTTCTTACAGTTGATAGCCTCTTCCATGGAATTCTCACATGCATACAAGAAAGAGGCAATATTTTTCTAGCTGGGGTGAACTTCTCTCTAAAAACAAGGCTTTGAAATTAGTTACAAGAGGAGTAGAAAGGGTATTGGCACCAGGAATTGGAGCAGGCTCATAAGTTTCAGTTTCTGCATATTTTATGGGGAGTCTGCTGATCCAACTGTCATCTTAGAATCTTTAGATCCTCTTGGACCTCGTCCCAGTTTCATTTTAAGGAAAATATGGTGGCCTTATGAGTAACCTGTTATTTTAATGCTTGTATATCGGCGCGTTGAAGAAGAAGCTGACTTTCTATGTTATTAAAGTGGGTGTCAAACTCTCTAGGTTTTCTCAAGATGTGAAATGCAACTATCCGGCAAGCTTGGTGAAGACGCTAAGATTATCTATTTCATCTGACAGGCCATAAATGAGACCCTAGGGTCGAGGCTGACTACATCCACTTGGATCTTGCAACCTTTGACCACATTGAGGATTTTTCCATAAGGTGGCGTGGGCTTCCAAAACTTCCTTTTTCCAGAAGTCATCAGGGTCGCCAGGAGTAGGAACTTCGGGACCAGAGGGCCCTTGAGGCCCACAGGGACCTTCTGGCCCCTGGGCCCTTAGGCCCTTCACTCCCAGAGGCAAAGTCGCGAGAGGCCACCTCCTGATAATTCTTCTGAAGAGTTAGCATCAGATCCTTGACTTGGTGGAGGCATTTATTCCAGGCAGCCTCAAGAAGTTGTATATGCTGATGAAGCTGGACTTTGAGGTAGCCCAAAAATCTGCTATCTAAAACCATGGGCTGGTTTTGGATTTTATTGATAAATTGTTGGTTATTGACAATGACTTCTCAATTATTTTGGACAAAGGAGGAGGCTGCATTATAAAAATTGACAACATGGGATCATAAGGTTTATGTAAGCCTTAGTTGTCATGAGACTTCGTGATGGTGCAATCTAAATCCTTGTAGGAGATGGATGGCAGGATGGGAGAAAATTTGAAGATAGTGCTCAGTCCTCAAAGTCGATTATCCCACTGCTAGTTGGCCAAGGTATATAGATCCCACCTGGTAGAAGGCACCAAGGTAGCACTAAAGCAACTCAAGCAGCCTCCTATAGAATAGATTCCATTTAATAACTGTTGGAGAATTACATTAATGTTTTTGTATTGAAGTTGGTACTGATCACCATCAATGAAAGTAGAGTGAACTGGAACGAATCCCAAAATTTTAAGCTTTCAGGAGCGTGGGAAGTACTTCATATTGTGAGGTACTAATCAATCAAGTGTTGCTTCCCAACTGATCAACAGGTTGATTCTATTGACTGCTATTATTCTTCATTGCTCGTGTTAGACGTTTTTACTTGGACAGCTTGGAACCCCCTGTAGCAAGCACCACTTTTTCTGTGTAACAGTTCTATTGACTGACGCTGAAGTTTTAAGAATTTTCTTTAAGCTGTAAACTATCATCGAGGTAAAAAATAAAAAACAGGACGATTATAAACTACTTATTAAGTTGAGTAGTGTCAATTTTTATAGAGCATGTAGAGATTTGGTGCCTCAGGAACCTTTGTGGCCCAGTATGACCAAATCCTTCTCTACCTTCTGGATTGACCGCCTGGTCAGCACTTTCATTGCTCTGCATTGTCCTCGTGACCACAGTGGTGGGGTCCACGCCTCTCAAAATTTAGGAAATGAGGATGGATTTTCTGAAGATGTATCAATCATTTCTCTTGAACGTGATGCTTCCTGATAAAACTCATATCAATGCCTTCAGGGTAAGGTTCCATTTGCATTGCCTCAAGAGTCAACCTACCAAGGCTTGGAATGGGACTAGCGTTTATAACTTGCTCATCATCCTGAATCCCAAAATTGTCCATTAATTAGCAGAGGCTGTGACAGAGAACCTAGGGATCATTTTTCTGAAGATTACTATATATAATCTTTATTTGAGGTAAGCCGACCAGGGGACGGACATTACTGAACTAAAACTAAAAATCATAATAAAAAATAACGATTCAAATGAAACGCCAAAATGGGTTGGATCAATTGAATTGTACCTAACAAAATATCCAACCAGGTGGGCAGCGAATACTGCTAATGTGTGTGTGTGTGTGTGTGTGTGTGTGTGTGTGTGTGTGTGTGTGTGTGTGTGTGTGTGTGTGTGTGTGTGTGTGTGTGTGTGTGTGTGTGTGTGTGTGTGTGTGTGTGTGTGTGTGTGTGTGTGTGTGTGTGTGTGTGTGTGTGTGCGCGCGCGCGCGCGCGCGCGCGCCCTCCATGGTGGATGGGGAGGGGGATTTGGGGGGCTCATCTTCAGCTGCATCCATCTCATTCCAGAGTAGGGTGCATGTTAAGGCAGATAGTAAGGGTGTGGGGGCATCAGCGACATGGGGTTCAATATCATTAATGACTGGAACTTCTGAATAGTTGCCAGCCATTATTATACCAACGATGTATTTTCCCAAAGCGTCTTCAGCTTTGAGGTGGGCATTTGAGAATTTAACGAACATGGCAATGTTGGTTTGGGTTATTTTTGCTTTCAGATTCCATGCTACTGTTACCATGTTCTGGATGGCTTCAGTGACGTTTTTGTGTAAAGTTTTCATATTGATCTTACTTTATGCACTAAGATTTATGGTGATGATGGGAGGTGGAATTCCTCCTGCAAGTGCAGCCACAGATTTGGTGGCAGCTTTGTGAAGCGGATGGCAATCTGGTGTGGTGGCTGCTTCTACTGCAAGCTGGTGGTCACTGTAGAATGGTTTGGCATTAGGTTGTGGGACATACTTCTGAGGTGAGAATTTTGCATCCCACTCTGCGCTACAGAGCTGCACAAGTTGCAGCGTCGGTTCTTCAATGACATTACCTGATTCATCAATTTCATCCTATAATTCCCATGGATTTTGGTTGAATTGGATTGGGTAATCAGCATACAGTTGAGGTTTGTTCAATTCATTTGCAGATGCATGGGATCAAACTGGGATCCAATCCAATATTTGTTTGGATGAATTATTTGTGGCATTTAGGCAAGATGGGTGCTGATTGGTGGCTGCAGGTGCAGCTGCAGCATCAGGCATTGGAGGAGGGGAAGGTAGGATCGTACCCCATGTCAGAGTTGGCATGGGGTGGGTGGCGGATTGTTGGGCGTCAGGCAAACTTTCAGCGTCGATGGAAGTTTCTTAGTATGGTCATTTATATTTCAAGTGGTCTAACTCAAAACAGGTTGGAAAAATCGTCTGTCCGCCCTCAACGCAGGCCCAGAATAGATGATCAGGGGCAGATGGGATGGTGGCATGAGGGGGAATTGCTAGAGAAATTTTTGTAAATTCAGGGCTGATTGTGGCATACACCTGAGGCCCAGCGAGGCGTGTGGCCCCATTTGGGACCATGAATTGCAAGATGGGGTTGGCGCCGTAGGCTGCCAAACCTTCCATCAGCTCCTGGTAGAGTAGTTTGGGGGAAGGTGGGTAGGTAAACCAGCAAACTGAACTACCAAAGTGGTGTCCACTGGAAGCTGGGCTTAAGTTGTTGGGAGGAAAATTAATAAAAATAATGGCACCGTTGCCACAGTGCCTGCATCAGCTTCACAGGGGAAGCTGAGATCAAAGTACCCTTTATAGAGGCGGAAGTCTATAAAACAGGCTGGTATCATCACCGCCTGAGCCATTTTGATAATGGCTTGGTCGTTGTGGGGAAGAATCTCCCATATTCAACCCTAAGGCCAAAATGCATGTTGCCCTGGGGGAGCACCAGGGGGCAGCGGGGCACCGCTTGGGTTCAATTAAGTTGGGCATCAAGATCCTTGGGAAGAATGAATCGTCCCAAGGGTTTAAAATGACTGGGCGAGCCAGTCTGAGTGCATTTTCCTGTTGAATGGAAAATGGAGGGGGGAGTTTTGCCGCTGCCCCATGCTGGGACAGTCAGCGGGGGATTTACAACATTGGAGCAAGACTTCAGTGTGCAATTAAGTGTTTGCTTTTAATTTACCAAAATTGATTTGCTTGGAAAGTTACGCCAAGCAGAGAGAGAGCAAAATAGTAGAAATACTAATTGTCAAAAATTAGGAAGGGTTTGCTTCTTGTTTTTACCCCTGCCCATATTAAAAATTATAAAAATCCAATTTTTATAGTTCTCTAATTTTTATTTTATTAAAAACCTTTGTGGGATCCAGCGGCGTAGCACCAAGCGAGCATAATTAATCTGGATTCCTAAAAAATGGTGCTCGCTACAGGGGATCCCTGTACACCAAAATTAGTTGCTCTTGAAAAGCAACTGGCAAGCGCTTTGTTCCGCCTTGAATAGCTTGAGCAGCGCCCTTTCAAACTCCTTATTAAGGACAAATACAACCCTGGTGAAGGAAGCATTGTTACCTTTTTGTACGTCTATAAAGCTGCCATGGATGGTACAAGACAAGCAAAATGTTTGACACATCCTTCCTTGTTTAAGCCGCTTAGCACAAGAGATGATAGTACCCAACCTGAATCCTGGGTACACCTGGTCAGAGGTGAAGGAGGCTCTTCTAGCTGAATTTGGATTAAAACAAAATCTACACAGTGAAAAACCGGCCTTTATGCGCCTTAGTATGTATGAAGGTAAATCAACCATTGCCTTTGTTGAACGCTTTTACCTCGCTGCGCAAAGGTTGTCAACCTCAAAAATGCTTACCCTTGATGATGCTATCGCCGCCCTGTTAAATGGGTTAGTGTCTCAGCCTTCTCTAGCCAGACATATCATCTCAGTGAAACGCAACTTCACAAACTTCCGTGATATTAAAGAAGCTTTGATTGAAGTTGCTGAATTCCACTTATGTGCCATACCTAATGTCACTGAGGCGAAACCTTCAGCGCTAACCATTAAGGAGATACCACCGGTTGACCAGATAAGAGTTAAGCCACCTGTGCCTATCCTCCCTATTAAACCTACTCCTTCCATGTGACTTAAAAAGGTTATCACTCCTTCTAATAAATCAAAGCCCTGTAAGGTTGTAACAACCATACGCCCACACAAGCTCACCAACGCATCTGTGCCTTCCCTTCCAGCCAAGCTGGAAAATGCGTCTCCTAAGGCTACCCAATCTTCTGTAGCCATCCCATCTACCTCCATCGTTGCCTTGCCCGTTGTTTCTAATACTCTTGGGGAGGAATATAAGGGGGTTATGGTGACGTTGGTTACTACATATTGGGAGCCCAGAAGAATTAGAAGTGCATGATCAATTGAACGCTGGAGGGGTAGACGAGACCACCATACCTGAGGAAACGTACCTCAGTTAAATTCTAGGATGTCAAAAAGTGATTGACACTGCCTGTGATGGTGACCAATTCTTAGCTTGCTTGATTCGCCATCTTCAGCGGGTTTAACCCATAAAATCCATCATGGATAAATACCCAGAGACTGCTAGAAAGCTAACCTTTACCTTCCAGTTCAAGGAGGTCTTAGCTTTGTCACCTAAATTTGGAGGAACTCTTACTAAGGTTGAATTTCTCATTCAAAAGGCCCAAATATTAGCCATCCTGGACAGTGGCTCCCCAGTCAACGTGATCTCCTCTAAGCTTATTAAGAAAATAAAGCTAGCGGCTAACTTGGAGTACACGCAAGAGTTTGGAATCGCTGGCCCCAACAATACCCGTGCTATTGGGGCATACTCTTCCCTTCCTATTCGAATTTGGAAGCTTATCCTATCAGCCCCTGCTGTGGCTTTGGATAACAACGCATATGATATGCTCATTGGCACTCAATTTATGATTGAGTATGAAGGAATAATTAACATGAAGCAAGGGGTCCTCTCATTACTCAACTATGAAGTCCCTTTAGTCTTATCCAATAAAGAGCCCAACTAGCACGAATACTCTTGCCTGATTGAATACCCCTTTTCATCTATAACCTTGCCTTATCCACTTCTGGGCGCAACAAAAAGAAATTACCCGATTCAGTAAATGCTGGGGATGGTATCCCTTTCTATGCTGCAGATGAGGTCTTGATTAAGCCTGATGAACAAAGAGTGGTTGACACTGAGATTACGCTTCAAATCCCACATCATTGCTTATTGCACCTCATAAGTATTGAAGGTGTTAGTCACTTGGAGCCTCTTGTCTTGCTTGGGATACTAGACCTAGCCTACCAGAGGCCTATTACCATTCTACTGGGAAACCTCACTGGCAAAAACATTATCATACGGAAACACCAGGAGATTGGCTGAGACTTCCTACTACCTTTAGAGGACATCAAACATATCCACTCCGTTGGTTCTATGGCGTACTTTGGCTTACCTATGGACAACATGGTGTGTACCTTGCCCAATGTTCATATTTTTGGATAAGCTGACCTCAGAGGAGTTGGAAAAAGTTTATGCTTTGTTAGACGACTATAGTGAAATATTCTCCAAATTTGATACTGAGTACGGCCACATGAAGGGCTGGTGCCACTCTATTGATGTGGGTGATGCCCAGCCTATTAGGTCCAAACCCTATCGTAAGTCAAAGGTGGAAGAACAACAGATGAAGTTGGAGCTCCAGCAGTTATTAGATGCAAGGTTACTCGTTACTTCACAGATCCCTTGGTCTTCACCCCTATTATTAATTAAAAAGAAAAATGGAGGTCATCGGATAGTTATGGTTACGTTGGTTGAATAGCCTCACTAAGAAGGATAGCTATCCTATCCCTCGCATTTATGATGCCCTGGCCCAACTCTCCGGCTCTAATTTCTTCTCCGCCATGGAATTGGCCAGTGGCTATTGGAAAATGGACCTTTCTCCTCAAGATCAGGAGAAATGCGCTCTCATATGTAGTGAAGGTCTTTTCCAACCCAAACAATTACCCCAAGGGTTGTGCAACGCACCTGCCTCTTTTCAGCATGCGATGGATCACAATTTACAGTACCTTAAGTTAACTTGTGTCATCGTCTATCTTGATGACATCACAGTGTTCTCAAAAACTTCAATGAACATCTTGATCACTTGAAGGAGGTGTTTCAATGGTTACTGTCAGGATTTTGGGGGAGGAACTCCAACCCAGCCCATTATTGACAGGGCCCCAAAGCCCCCAGTGAAATAAGAGGCCATTAAAGCCCAAAGTAAAGCTAAAAACGTAAAGTAGATAGGTGAGAAACGGTAATTTTATTAAAATGATCCTTGAGGTATTTATAGAACCTTGATGGATCAGGAATGGGTGGATTTGGCATAGATTGCCAAAGACTGAGGGAATATAATAATACAAGGGGATAGGCGCATCCTTGGCATAAGTCAGCGGTGCGCCCAAAAGGGTTAATTGATTTGGCGCTTTGGATGGTAATTCTCTGCGGTCCAATTGATTTTCAGCATTCTTGGCGTTAGTCGCTGGTGCCACATTTATTATTAAATTATTGGAATCAATCCCCAGTACTTCAAATCAGGCTTACCCCAAGTTAATGGGGAGCCCAATCTGGCATCCGCCCATAGGCAGGTTGTAAACTTAGTTGGGGCTTCCCCCAATAAAGGGAGAATTATGACAGAGCCCCCTCCAAGCCTTGACTAGGGGTCAGAGCTGAGGTGGGGGCACCAGATCCGTGCGGCAGGGAGGAACAGGCTAAAGTAGCTGGTGCGGACTCAATGGTGGGATCTGGCAAGCATCATTGGGGAGTGGCCCCAGCATTGGCATAAGAGTCAGCATTGGTGCTGGGGTTGGCATTAGGATAGGCACCCAGAATTGGCACTGGGGCTGGCATTAGTGTGGGAGCCAGCATTGGGAGGAGGTCCCATCATCAGGTTGACACCCAGCATTGGTGCTGGGACTGGCATCAGGGATGACACCCCAAGTAACCTGGGCTTGGCCGCCCAGGCTAGTTTTGGGGGCTATTAGCCCCCATTCTAGATTGCCCTCTTGGGTCAGAGGCCAGGGACTGCCCCTTCTGTTCTTAGCTCTTACTGAGAACTCAGGTGCCCCTGTAGTGAGCACCACTGTTGGGACTTTGGGGAGGAACTCCAACATGGCCCATTATTGACAGGGCCCCAAAGCCCCAGCGAGTTAAAAGGCCGTTAAGGCCCAAAGTAAAGCTAAAAATGGAAAGGAGATAGGTGAGAAACGGTGGATTTAGTAAAATGATCCTCAAGATATTTATAAAACCTTGTTGGAAAGGGAACGGGTGGATTCAGCATTGATTGCCAAAGCTGAGGGAATATAAAAATACAAGGGGATTGGGCGCATCCTTGGCATAAGTCACCAGTATGCCCAAAAGGGGTAAATTGATTGGGCGCATCAGATGAGAAATCCCCATGACTCAATTGATTGTTCAGCATCCTCAGCACTAGTCGCCAGTGCCGCATTTATTATTAAATTATTATCAGGGTCAATCTCCGATACTTCATATTGGGATTACCCCAAGTTAATGGGGAGCCTAATCTGGCATCCGCCCATAGGTGGGTCGCGACCCCTAGTCAGGGCTTCCCTCAATAAAGGGAGAATCCCAACAGTTATGTAAGTTTAATATTAAATTGAAGCCCTCCAAGTGCACCTTCTTTCAAAGTAAATTATATTTCCTTGGTCACTCCATTTCCCAAGAAGGAATTCAACCCATGCAGGACAAGGTCAAAGCCATCTCAAAAATGCCACCCTCTAAAAATCTACAGGATATTCAGGTATTTCTAGGAATGATGGGGTATTACCATCAGTTCATCCCCAAGTTCGCCTGACTCAGTCAGCCCCTTGTCTGGCTATTAGCCAAGAATACCTCTTTCTATTGGGGTGCTTGAAAAGCCGCTTTTAAGACGATGAAACGACTACTACAACAACCTATCCTACAGCACCCAGATTATAATGACCTTTCATCTTGTTCACTGACGCCTCAGACTATGCCGTTGGGGCCATATTAGCCCAATTAGATGAACACGGTGTAGATCATCCTGTATCCTATTTTAGTAAGATGATGTCAAAGACAGAACGCAACTACAGTGTGACGGAGAAGGAGTACCTTGCTGTTCTGTTGGCTGTAAAGCACTACCACCCTTTTCTCTATGGAACCACCTTCACTGTAGTTACTGACCACGCATCTCTAAAGTGGTTACAGAACATGAAGGATCCTACTGTTCAGCTATCTCACTGGGCTCTAAAGCTCCAGCCTTATGACATGAAGATTGAACACCGTGCTGGAACCCATCACTTGAATGTTAATGGGTTGTCTCAGCTACCAGTCCTTCACTTTGATAATAGTGAGGTGGAGAGGTTACATGATCTTTTAATGACCCCTGATGAATGGGAGGATGAGGATGAGCCTGTTCAAAAGATGTTAGCCCAGCACTCCCATAACACTAAAGTTGAAGATGGGAAATTGTATAAGCAGGTGGGGACAAAATGGCTACCTTACCTTTGACCCTCAGAACGCATAAATGCTATTTTAGAAGCACATTCCACCCTAGGTCATAAAGGGGCAAAGAAAACCTATGAGTGGATTAAGCATCGGTTTTAAAATGATGGAATGATGGAAACTATCGTTAATGTTTTGGAAGCCTGCCTTACTTGTAAGAAGCAATTTTGGTTTCCAGTTTAGATACCAATATCAACCAACTACCCCTCAACAACCGTTCCACACCATCAGCTTGGATGTAGTAGGTCCACTTCCTCAGTCTACTAGTGGAAACAGATTTTTCCTAGTAGCTATTGACCATTTCACAAAGTGGGTGGAAGCCATGGCTCTTCCTGCTCAAACAGTTAAGGCCACCTCCACCTTCTTACATCACTACATATTCACTTGTCACGGTTGCCCCCAAGTACTACTATGCGATAATGGTAAGAACTTCACCTCCAGAGTAGTCAAAATCCTGGCCACATCTATGGGAGCACATAACTTTTCTTGGCTCCATATAACCCCTTCACAAATGGGACTGTGGAAAGAGAAAATGGAACCTTAGTTTTCATTTTTCGAAAACTGGCCTCCTCTGATCCTCTTCACTGGGATCAATATTTACATAGTGCTTTTATGGAATACCAGATTAGCTATCACCGGATTTTAAAATGTCTCCATACCATGTCTTGTATGGTCAGGAACCAGGAATACCTGCCCTCTTAGCTAAGGATGTATTCTCTTCTAGAGTTGAGGAACCTGAGAAACTTATGAGAAGATTGGCTCAGCGCATAATTCAACTCCAATCTGAAGTTAAGCCAATTTAGCAAAAACAGTGACAAAAGAAGGGCAGGATGCTAATGTGTTCCAAACCCCCCTACCTACCTTCCAAGTATCTGACTTGGTGTTGTAATATCATAACCACATCATTCCTAGAAGCAGTAAGCTTGGATTAATTTGGGAGGGTCCCTTCACCATCATCTACAAGAAAGGAAATAAATACTCTATCAAAAATCTAGCTACTAGTATCGCAATTAATTGCGTACATGGCCATTGACTACATCCATATTCTCCCTCCAACATTCTTGAGGGGGGTGATGTCAGAAATTTGCCCTTGCAGCTGAAAACTAAGAATGTTTTAGGTTGAATTCAGCTTAAATGGGGAAATGTCAGCCATTTGCGATTCTCCAATGCCATTAAGAGCAATTTTAATGAAAGTGTCGACAATATCGGCCAAAAGACCCTGGCCAATTCTTGGTGGAACCCTGTTAACTGGGGTAACACCCATTTGAAACCCGCATGGGCACTATCTGTTAAATCAAAAGATCAGATTTCACTGATTGCATAACAGACTTTAGGGCAACCAGTGGAAGGTAATCCCCCAACCATCGCCAAGTCCTTCACAGCACCTATGCGGGGGCCACCCCCTTTTATAGGTTTGGCGGAGGTTCCCTGAGGTGAAAGTAATTTCTCTAGCAGTGATTTGTTATGGTACATCAAAACCTTGCTCATGGGTACATTCTGCCTCAATTCCCAACGTCCGTTTTACCACAATTAACTCACTTTCCCCAAGATTGATAGGATTGAAACCCATATTACCTAAATTGGAAGCATCAAAGCTATTCCAAACCTATCCCTAAATTCCCTCCAACCCTTGAAAGTAGTATAAATACTAATTGTCAAAAATCAGGAAAGGATCGCTTCTTGTTTTTACCCCTGCGCTCATATTAGAAATTATAAAAATCCACTTTTTATAGTTCTCTATTTTTTATTTTATTAAACTCCTTTGTGGGGTCCAGAGGCTTAGCACCAAGCAATCATAATTAAGCTGTATTCCTACAATTCTAGTTTCTGTCAAGTATTAAGCTTAGGAGCTACAATGTCAAAAACTATTGAGAGAATTTAACAAAATTACACGCCTGCAGATAAATAGAATTCAATATATTTTTATTTTAAACTGTTTAACATTATAGAGTGCTTTGATACCTTACAATGAGAGAAGTGTCTAGATTCCCCATAATCAGAATTTTACTGGTCATTTCAATCAAGGGCTGAACAATGGCTTTGCTTTTTTTGCCATTGGTAGCCTCATGACTATATTGTCCTAAAGCTTTCAAATCTAGTTGTTGAGGATTGGGAAGCTGACTTATGTGATTGGTCTTCAAATGTCTCTGAACAGTCAAAAGCTTTGATGTAACCAGATTGATTCTTTCTTTGTCGCCTTTAGACATTGATTTGGATTAAAAGTGGGCAATAGTAGACCAATTTACTAGGACTTTATAGTAGAGCGGGAATATTAAATTGCTTCCTGTCTCAAACTCTGTTAGTGACACTCATCTCAAGTCAAAAAGGAGAATTGGAGCCAAAGTTCATAATAATATGCCAACTAGTTGACTAAGTAATTTTTGGATTCTTTATTTGATGCTAACTCTGTATTAATCTCACCAGACATGCTGTGCAACAGTCCAACTGTAAATCAGTCCATGGAAAGCTTTTTCTATTATTGTTGAGTACTCATACTCATAAAGCTAGAGGAGTGGCTTGAACCATCAATAAACCATGGTAGACTATACTCTCTTATTTGTCTGAAACATTTTGGAACAATGGCAATTGTTGGAATTTATATGTCCAGATTAGCCAGCTAGTAAAAGACTCTCTTAATTATCTGTCTTGTCCTATATTGGTTGTCTTATAGATAAGCAACTTTAATGCATGTTGGAGTTACTAGTATTTAATAACTATGTTTATAATGTTCTCTATAAAACACTAGCAAAGTGTTATAGTGGGATTTTATTCCTTTAGTATGCATATTAATGGCTCATTTGAGATTATCCTCAACAAATGGTAAAAAGTGAATTCAGTTGTTGGTTATGAATTATCAAATAAAATTCTTTATGTAAATAATTTGGTTGTGTCACCAATTGACAATAGTAATTGGAGTTATGTACATTAATAGCGCTTTTCTTGACATAAAGTTGTAGCTTAGCCTGTGTGAAATGCCCTACCATAAATGTTTCATTATTTTATTAACTAATTATGGTCATTAATTTATAGCAGTTAATCTACCTGGGTTGGTTAAAGGCGTTGGAACGCGTTATCCTAGAACAAACCCAGGAAGGATAATATCTAGTTGGTGATAAGTATTGACTATATGGTGGATAACAGAAGAGTTAATTCATCTTTGGTTGATTCTTTGAGATAAGTTCATTAATATTTTATTTTATTTAGGTCATGGTGTCAACCAAAGTTGAGCACCAAACTTTCCTATATAAACCCCTTGATGATGTTAATTAAAGGCAGATCATAGAAGCTTTAGTCATTATTTTGTTTACTTCTATTGAAGAGTTGAAAATATAGGTTTTCCATGTATATTATCTCAAGAATATAGTAAAATTATATCCAAGTGTGGTTGGGATCACTTGAAAAAGAATTGACTGGAGAATTGTCACCATACAACATGCAATTTCCATTACTATACGTCAGAGTCAGAACCTGTGCAGTAAACTTAACAAAAAAGTTTACAGAAATCAACCATATACACAAAAGGCATTCTGAGAGCTTTTTCCAAATCCTAGGAGTATCAGCATCATCACAATGATAGTTTACCGCTAATATTTATAGAAATACTTAAAGTTTTTTTAGATTAATCATTATAGAAGAGATTATAAAAGATTGTTTATAATTTTTAATCTGTAAAGCAATTTGACAAAATGTAAATCAGGTCCACATACCTTCTTCCTAATGTTACATCAAGGGTTCAAATTTTGAACCTGTTAAGCAAAATAAGAAATAAAAATTGACAGAGGAATGAGTCTGATCAGTACTTTTCATAAACCTAAGTTCCACTTGACATTTTGACAATGAGGTGACAAGTCAACTGATAAGCATTAAAGAACAAAAGATTAAAGGTTATCACAATAATTAGCATACCACTTATAATCTATACTAATCCTGTTTTGGTTATATATTATATGTGTTAAGCTATTTTTAAATAAAATGAAGCACTTGAAATAACTTTGAAAAGATTATACTATCTAATATAATTAAAGTACTGTTCAAATATAAAAAGCCATGTTAACAAAAAAGATAATACCAATTAGTTGGATATAAGTTGCTAAATTGGAATAGTATATCCTAAGGTGCGGTTTGTATAACAGACATAATCTAAAGATGTCTTTTTTGCGTCTGTAAGACTCCAAAAATAGATATTAGAGGTTTCTATTCAGTTTCTTTAAGGTAGCCAAAAAGATAGATATTTAAAGGGATATCACTAAATTCTTTTCAGAAGAGAAAATCTTAAAACTATATTTAGTATCAGATTATCTTTAGTTAGCAGCCAGTTTTTTTTCAAGGAAAAGATAAATATTGGTACTTTGCTTTCCACTTAACTTTACTTTCTGAGCAATTTTCAAAGTATAGTAAACTAAAATTTTGACTCTGTGCTGCCACTTCACCCCAATGTCATTGAATCCCCCTCTGGATGCTCCATTGTGGGGCAGTGGAGAATCCTTAGAGTTTTCTGTCCAGTGGGAAAACGCGCTCAGACTGGGTTTTCTAATTCTACCAAATCCTTGAGATGGTTTGTTCTTCCCAAGGACCTCAACATCCAACTAACAAGCTCCAGGCAGTGCCTCACAGCCCACTGATTCTCCTCTGGAGCAACATGATTTTACCCACAGGTCAAATATAAGAAAAAATTTTCCACACATTGTCAAACCAATAATTGAATTAGCTCAGGTGTGATGGAACCCTCCAGATTTATTGACTCCTATCCATATAAGTATATTTTAATTTCAGCTTTGATTTCAAAGCTGACGCCGCCACTACAGCAATTGCGCCACTGGTATTCCAGGAAACCCCTCTCCAAACCAATTAAACCTGATACTGGCAGAAATTATTATGGTGGTTCAGTTTGCTGTTTGCCCATCCACCTTCCCCCCGCGGTGCTCCAACAGGAGCTGATTGTTGGTTTGGCCACTTATGGCTCTGAAACCATCCTTCAGTCTGTGATCCCTATTATGGACACCCATCTAGCAGGGCTAAAAAGATTTGCAACAATACGCCTTAGCTATCATGAATTTTCCAGTAGTTCCCCTTAGTCCCATTGTCCCTTCTACCCCTGATCATCAGTTTTGAGCTCATATAGAGGGTGGGTGGACTATCTATTTGTCCTGTTTCAAGTTAGATAACTTAAAACGGAAATGCCTCTCCCTTGCAGCTTCCACCAGCTCTGAGCCCATAATTGGCGGAGTCCAATCTGTGCCAACCCTGTGCCAATTTCTGTCTGGGGCACAAACCTTCCCCCTCCTCCCTCAAGGTGGTAGCTGCAGCTGCCCATGAATCAATTAATCAAGAGCCCTCTTGCCAAGAATCCCCTTCTTTACTTTATTTTATCAAAGATCAGATTTGCCTCAGTTAATATTAAAAAGTAAACCCAGCTACCCACCCCAGCCTAATCATATGCCAATACCCCAATCATCTTCATTTAAAATACATGAAAATACTTGGAATTTGATGGTTTGGGTAATACAGTTATCAAATTGGTTAAGGCGCCGCCCTTTCTGATGTACTTCAACGTCAATTATATGGCTCATTTACCACCTCAGCACTTTATACTCCACCCTGATACTGCACCCTTCCAACGTGATCATAAACTCAATGAAGAGGCTGTTGCCTCCCCCAAAAGTCTACTTGGAAAAAATATAATGTGAAATCAGATGTAGTATTGGCCTAGGGACTTACCCTTGTATCCTCACCGCCAAGCATTCACATCTCAATAAAGAACACCTCCACTTCCAGTAGGTAGCCAATAAAGTGGTTCAGAAAGTTGCGGCACTTGTAAAGTTAGGCCCAAAGATCTAAATCTGCTCCAACGTGGCCACCTTTGCTACCTTCCCCAAAGTCAGCCTTGAGGCTGAAAAAGCCATTACCCATTTATTTTTACCTGCCTCATTGCAAGGATTGAGTTGATTGTCATACTTTGTTACCTGAACCCATTTTTGAGGATGCACCCACGCTCAAGCTCTCTGCTTTGTGCCAATAACGGTCCACCACAGATGAGGAAGAAGAATCTCCTGATCCCCCTTTACCCTCCATCATGTTTAAATAGGTTTTACCGCCTCTATATTGGTTGGATTATCCTTTATTTTGTTTTTGTATTTTTAAATAATGCATTTGTCTTGTTTCAAATGTTTTTAGTTAGTTAGTTAGTTAGTTTGCTCTTAGAGCTTTGGTAATGTCCATCCTCATGGTTGGCTTACCTAAGTAAGTCAAATATAAGATAACTCATGTCTATGTGTATGCTTATAGCTATAGTTGAACAGCACATTTTATTGAATCTGAATATTAGCATATCAAAAGGGAAATAACTTTATAAAAACTATAGCATCTTACTAAAGCTTACTTATTCTTGTTTAGATAGACACTACTGCTACCATTATTGTGAGGTTTACTTTTGAAGCGTCAAAAACAAGTACTGGCTAGAGAGCACAGCGTGATAAATTTTTATAAACTTGAACGCCTTATTTTTATCAAGATGTTAGGCAATACCTACCTAAATTAAGTTATTTTGAGCTAATCCTATTGATGCTTATATAAAAAACATACTCTGAAAAGCTATTAGGGTTAGTAATAAAATTCAAGAAAGTTGCTACCTTTAGATTGAAATCATATAGTAACTATATGATTTATGATGTAAGTATTTGTTTGAAGCTATTAGTAGTCAGAAATGAAGCACTTTTATAGGTTGATAGAATCTGAACTTAAAATGCTACTTACCCATCATGGCTAAATAGGTTTTATTTAAAATTTTGATTATAGTGTGAGTTTTAAATTTATGCTTAAAGGCTAGAAAAATTGATCAAAAATCAACCGCATAGATCATTAGTTTTGGTTATAATGACCCTTATGTAGATAAGGTAATAAGCAAATCAAAAGTCTAGGTAAGAGATAACTGGAATCAAACCTTAATAACGTGTTTGGTTGATAGTAAGTTTACCATTGATAGTTGCCTAACCAAAAAATAAGTCAGAGTTTAAATGTGGACCTAAGATGCATTTGAAGGCTAACTAAAGTTATCAGCCTTATGTTAAATCACTACAAAGTGAATTGAGTATGGGACAAAGGTATTTATAGAATTTTTTAACCTGACTGACTAACTCATCACAATATCTCAAAGACCACAGGATTACAATCTTAAGTGTTACCATATATTTTTAGTATATGTTGATTGCTTAGAACTTCTAGAGATAAAGCTTTTCATATGTAAGCTTTTAGTTTATTCTTTTTTAGTATTTTTGGTGCGGTTTCAACTAAAAGATACCTTTCTAGAACCTATACTGATCTACTGATGCAAATTGCCATACAATACAAAGTAATCTGATTAAAAATTTAAATTATGAAATTTACTGAATATATAAATTAATTGTAATTAATATCAATATCTGCTGAAAATTTGTTACTTTATACTTTTTTTGTTCTAAGCGCAATATATAATGATAATAGTTTATATATTAGAGTCTAGACTAAATGTGTCAGAATGTTTAGTCAGTTTATCATATAATATTTATTTGTATTAAGATATCAGCTACTAAAGTGATACATTTTCTAATTTCATCAGAGCTTTTCTATTAGAATTTTATCGTTGCAGCAAGCATCTTCTGGCAATATTGATCTAAATCTAAAGAGTTAGAAATTAAGATTAAAAATAAGCTTTTCATATGAGACTCTGGTCATAATCTTCTCTATGTCCTTTGGCACTATGATAAACTAAGATAGATACCAAGATTTATGATATCAGAGAGATTATGATAGAATTAAAGGCTCAAAGGTGTAAAGCAGTTGTGTTCTAAGGCAGGTAACATTGAGGTAAAATTATACAGTTGGGGTAATAATATGAAAATTGCTGTACAGGCATACTTCCTAAATCTAAAAATCATTTATTCAAGTATACAAACTGCAGTTGGCAAAGGTAGTGGAAACCTGGAAAGTGCTAGAGTCAAACACCATAGTTTATTTGCAATTGTATAGATGGTTTATACTCAAATATCTCTTTTTTCTTCTGTCATTTTTTATCAAGGTAAAAATGTATATCTTTTATTGTTATATTTTTAACTATTCTTTCATGTTACAATTGAAAGAAATAATTAATGAAACGATGCAAGTTCCTTTGTGTTCATTTATGGCTGTCAAGTATAACAAAATATTATGGGACAAATATGTAATATAAGCATAATGGCTTTATAAAGATAAAATGGAACCTAATTTTAAATTAGATTAGATTAGTATAAAAAAGTCTAATTTTCTTGACAGGAATATAATTGATTATTGTTTAATTTGTGAGACAAAAGTCATAAAAACCTTACAAAATTATAAGCCTTAATGCTATTTCTATATATTTAGTTTTAAAAATTTTAAAGCTTTTGAGCTGCTCTCTTGAGCTCTCAAGTCTACTTTACAGGTTCTGGTTTGTGCGTTAAACCAGGTTATTAAAAAATTAACTGGATGAGTTGACAATAACATGTAGACTATTGTCTTAGTTAAGATTTCCAGAAACAGCTAAAATAGTGTCCTCAAAGCTAGACTGGTGCTAACTCTCTGCCTTCAGACCATTAAAGGTACTCTGATAAACTTTTTTAAACAACAAGTTATTCAATACTTCAACTCTTCTTCTCTTCTCACAGTAGTCATGGAGAACTTCACAAGCAAAAACCTACCTAAGGATATCTGATCCTTCCATCCTAATCCCTAGATTCCAAAATACAATATATGTCTAACTGTTAAAAATTATTTCATTTCTTTCTGCTTATTTTACTTAAGATCAAGAGAATTTATAGAAAATACAGCTCCCAACTACTATGTTGGCACCACCCCGAGGAGACAGCTGCCATTGCAAATGGATTAACCTCTTAAGTCACAACCTACACAAGTTTTCCACCATCAAGCTTTGCCATCTACTATATTTATGACATCAGCAGATTAACCTAATTAGGTCAACTTGCAAGTTGCCACCAGAAGTATTGTCAACGCTTTAGCAATTAATAAAAACTGTGTTGATTAATGACAAACTCCAATTCAATAACATAATTTAATTGCCAAAAATTAATTAGGCAATTAAATTATATAGTAAAATACTTTGTTAGGGATCATCCCTGATAAGCTATTAGCAATCTAGTGGAATCAAATCCTGGTGAATTAGCTAATATTCCATCAGGACTAACTACCAACAATATTTACCCTCTTCTTATAATAGCTCATTCAATAAGGTAAATCACCTAGTAGGTAAAGCAGGTTTTTCATGATCTGATTGGGTTGGATGAGATAGCTATAAAATCCCAACATACCCACTCTTGATTATATTATTCAGTGAAAGTTAGGAACTTGGGAAGGGATGCCACCTCATTCTGTGGTCACAACTCAGCCATTAAAGGTAAACTTCAACTTCAGCAAAGTTTTTTTCTGGTCTGCACTCAACACATTTTAGTCCTTCTTTGAAACGCGGCTCTCTCCTTTCTCCTACTTGCTGCAGCCTCCTTAGAGTGAAGTTCCTATGGCATCATGCTGTGCCAGTACTATTTCAGTCATTCTTGCTGACAATACTTTCTGGGCCACCTGTATTACCCAGGACGGGTTTCTACAACTCCTTATATTTCAAAAATATTCTCATAAAGTTTCACCGATTCCTTGCTCATTCTCTCTACTCAGGCCATTTCATAGAAAATCCAGTTTCAACCCAGAGCTGATACTGCCAATATATGCAGTCTTCTTCCATTGTAACTCCTAACTACTCTCATCATAGTTCATCCCCTTCCCCACTATACAACGGAAAGAGGGTCACCGCCAGATCCTCTGATTGCAGCAACAATATAAAAAACAATATTATCTAATATATGAATCAATTTTTCTTATCAAAGTAATACATTTTTCATATATTTCTATATTTTATATTTTTTTCTTTATGGTTTTCTCCTTTTATAATATATTTTGTATAAGATCAGTGTATCCCCCTTAGGTTGGGACCACTTAGTTCTAAAAGGTATTTTTCTTTTGTATATTTTTTATTTTATTTAACCTGAGGTAAGCTGACCAGGGGACAGACATTACCAAAATATATGTGAAACTAAGAGAATAACTAAGAAATATAAAAATTGGGCACCCCAGGGTACTCAAGTTACCCCTGTTGCCAGCGGGACTGCCAGGTATGGGGGGGTTGGTGCACTACTATGAGGGGGTTTCCCCTGCTATGGAGCAGGTGTGAAGGAAAGGGTCTGTGTGGAGGAACCAGAGTGGGAACCATGATTCTATGAGCATTTTTTGTCTTGGTCTCATATATCCATAGAGCTAGGCTTGGAAGTGCTCTAGTAAGTGGACATGGAATCTGTTAATAATCCCATGAATGGTTGGGAACGTGCCCTTGAACGCATCTAATGCAATTGTGTGTATTGTCCACATTGCAATGGGTATTATTAGGGAGCGGAGTGTAGATGGGATTGGTGACTCAATCTGGAGCGCGAAGATACTCTTTGATATCGAGAATTCCTGTTCAGTTTGAATCTTGAGCAGGCGTGCGACTTCCTGCCATATAGCTTTGGTTGGGGGGCATGTTTCTAGGCGGTGATGTAGGGATCCCTCCCCTCCACATACCGCACATGTTTTGTGGAGGGAGTTGGAGCGGTCCGCCATCCTATAGGTCCTTCTCAAACAGCACCAGGCGTTTGCTCTTATCCTTGGTTGTAGGAGTGGGTGGTGTATCATTTTCCACATTGCTTTCTGTGTGGTTAAATCATAGGGAATGTCCAGCATATCTAGGTATTCTATCCTAGCTATTCTTGGGGTTGTTATGAGCATATCCCTCTGGGGGTGGTTTTCTGGGTTTCTTAATTTGAATTGGGGCTGGGTCGTCCCCTTCCCTGTATAGTACTCATGTTCTCTATGGTCCATCCCATATGGCGGATAGTTTGGAGGATATGTTTGAAATGAGGGAGGTTCCATGTGGACCCGTTGCAGTAGGGTGCTTGGCAAGGTATGAAAGTAGTCTGGGTGGACTATGTGGGTTGGTTAATTTGAGCGCCTGTGCAAAGTTAGTCCTTGCTGCTCTGGACCAATGTTGTTGCGGGAGGTCTGGAGCAAGGATTTCCTTTATCCAGGTACCTAGGATGTGATTGGCACGGCTCTCAAAATCTATTAGTCCCATGCCTCCGCTTGAGCGTGGGCCAAATAGTGTTTTCATCCGTATAGGAGGGTGAGAGCCAGGCCACAGCCAGCCCTGGATAAGCGCGCGAATTGAGGTTATAAAGGTAGGTGAGAAGGCTATCACATGGGCCTGGTACCACAGTATTGGGAGGATGAGCGAGTTAGCAACTGTAACTCTTCCTGTTAGTCCTGGGGCTCTTCCCTTGAGGGAGGCGACGCGTTTGGATACGCGTTGTAACAGGTAACTTTACATTGTCTCATTAGCATATCTTCCTGATTCTAGCCAGATTCCAAGGTGTCAGACAGGAGTGGTGGAGGGAGGTGTTGCAAAGGGAAAAATTATTGGGTTTTTTCTTTGAGTGTTGGTGTGAAATTCTGATGTTGTGGCCCAATTGTTTGTGTATTTGCCTAAGAGGATGATTTCTGTCTTCCTTTTGTTGAGCGATGCATTGCTCACCTTGAAGTATTCCTCTAGAGTGTGTTCCAGCTGTCGGGCATCTTCATTGTTTGCTATACCTGCTACGCAGTCATCTGCAAAGGCCATTATCTTGACTTTTGGTTGTCCTTGTGCGGTTATCCCCATGAGACGTGAGTCAGTTACTCAGAGGAGCGGGTCAAAGCTGAAATTGTATAGCAGTGGGCTGAGGGGATCCCCTTGTTTGAGCCCTCTGTGTGGTTTGATATTGTTTGTTAGGAATCCAGGGCCGCATACAGCCATGATTGCAGATTCTGTTAGGAGCATCTCCCATTTTATGAATCTTGGTGGGAGTTTGAAGGCATGTAGACATTCTTTTAGGTATGGCCAGCTAACACGGTCATACGCCTTTTCCTTATCTAAGAAGACCAGGGCACCGGTTGCTTTGGATTGGCAAATGTTTGCAAAAGAGTGTATGTTGTTCCAGATTGAACGCCCTGGTATAAACCCAAACTGGTTGGGTGATAGGACGTCAGATGCAATTGCGCCTAATCTAGCTGCTAGAATTTTTGTTAAAATTTTTGTGTCATTTTTGGAGAGTGCAATTGGGCGCCAGTTGGCCAGGTCCAACTTGTCACCCTTTTTATACTAGGTTATAACGTAGGATTCATGGCCTCCTGGTAATAGGCGTGTTTCCAACAAACTCTGGTTCATTGACGCCAATAGGAGGGGGGCGATTTGTTAAAAAAAATTTTGGAAAATTTGTAGGGTATCCCATCAGGCCCTGGGCATTTCCTATGTGGTGCACCGCGAATTGTTTCCCAAAGCTCCTCCCGTGTGATAAGGGATAGTATATTGTAATTTGGTGGTGTACTTTGTATCTTGGCAGTTTGAATAAATTCTTTTATTTTTTGTGGATCTGTTGGCATATCGCGATATAATTTGGTGTAATAGCGGTGTACTTCCACCTTGACCTCCTCAGGGTCAGTTGCCACAGTGCCGTTGGTCTTGCGGACCTGTGTGCATGTGGGCTGGTTTCTGCGGGAGTGGAATTGGCGGAAATAGTATGTCAAACAGGTTTCACCTTCCTTTATGAACTTACCTTTGTTTGATACTTTGATTCTGTGTTGGTGTTCAAAGATGAGATTGTTAAGTTGGGCTGAAATTTCTGCTCATTTGCGTCCCCAGTTAGGGCTATAGCCAGATCTCAGAGTATTTATTTCCAGGTGGTCTAGTTCTGCCAAGGTACGCTTGATTGTGGCTGTGTCCGCGGTGTACTTGCATGATGCAATAAGTCAGGTTTTGTTGATTAAATCTTTTTTGAAATTTTCCCATGTTCCAAGGGGATCCAAAGTGAATGGGGCTGTGAATTCTGGGTTTGTAGCCTTGTTTTCAACCCAGTCAGATATCTCAGGCAATCTTATATTTTCTGGATGAAGCTTTCTTCAAGGCGACACCTGTGTGTGGGATTGGGTTGGCGCTAACTGCATCATAACTAATTGGTGATCAAAAAAATTTGATCTTTTTTGTTGTAAATTTGGAGATTCTTGAGTGGTGGGATTGTGGGATGAGGATGTGGTCAATACGACTCATCAATATGAGCAGTCCCTCACATATGTTGGGTCTTGTCATATGGTGAAGGATTGGTGAATTGGGGGAAGAGCATCCTGTAAGCCAAGAGATGCCTTCATTGTGCTATATTCAATGTGTCCAGGTGGGTATCCCCTGGGGTTAGGCCATTGATCTTTATTGGGGTTATCCCAGCAGTTGAAATCGCCTAACGTGATGATATCTGGTGGGAGGGTGAGGGTAGAAATTTTTTCAAAAAAAAATTTCTCTCAGTTGCAGTGCACGGTGCGTAGATACATGCTAACGAAATTATTTCATCTTGTCATGTGATTGTTGCTACCAGGACTTGACCGTGCAAGTGTGATGATGAATTTGTAATTTATGTTTTTTGTTGTTTTGTACTATCACCCCACAGTGAGACGTCCATACTGATTGTGATGGTGCAACCCTGGTTGACCAGGATTCTTCTTCCTCTTGTAGGCAGTTGGTTTCTTGGATGGCCAAGATGTCTACAAGAGGTTTTCGCAGGAATGCCAGCTTTTGGCTTGGGACGTATGAGCCCTGGATTCCACAATATTTAACATCCTTATTGACACTGAGGTGCCCATGGCGCCTCAGGAGCGGTTGGGAGGACTCTCTGGTCCTATCCCACCGCGGCTCATTTTAGCCATACTCCACATCTGTACTCCAACTCTTTCACCGCCATTGTTGGTTCCCTTGATCTGACCCAATTTTTAAGGGAATTGCGGTTTTTTGCATTTGCGTCAACTTTTCCTGCACAGGTCTCATGTTGATTTGATGCAGGTTGTTGATTGGATTTTATATTTTTGAGGTTCAACTTTGTTGCATTGTGCACCGCATTTTCACCCAAATTGCGGTTGCATTGTTCCTCAGTATGTGCATGACTGATGACGCTTTGTGGCTCAGTCTGGTTACTGTGAAAATTTTCAACCTGGGCATATTGTTCTGATTGGTTGGTTTGGTGAATATCTTAAATATCCTCCTGAATTTGTCCGTGGTTAATGGCGGATTCCGCATGTGCCGCCGCTTCAGCTGCTGCTCTCTTATGGGCTTTTTGTGCTGCTTTATGCTGTTTACTTGTAACTGGGTCCACGATGGAGTATAGTCCATCTTCACCCCAGCGGAATGGGTGGTGGCCATCAGTCATTATGGCGAAGTTTTCATTATCTTCGTCCATAGCTTCTTCACAAAAATCATTTTCCATTAAGCCCTCTTTTACAGGGCATGCATGTTCCTTGTGGCCCAGTGAGCCACAGTGGTTGCAAATGGGTGGTGCGCGATCCGGTGTAACTCTGAATGCAGCTGACTGGCCCCCATCTGCGAAGTGAAATTCTGCTGCACGGGGAATTCTGGATAAATCCTCTTCCACTTCTGGGAAGGGGTTGATTACAACAATAGCTTTGCCCGTGCACAGGTCGGGCATTAAGCAAAATTGCTGTAATTTGAGTTGTTGGATTTCTCCGTAGGCCACAAGACCTTTGTGGAGCTCCTCCTCAATTACCTTATGAGGAAGGTTGATGGGGAGCGAGTCAAAGGAGATGAACAAAGTTTTCACTTTATTCCATCTGGTGCACGCGGTGTGCACAATTTTTTTCCCTCAGGGAGGGCAATTTCCACGCAGATTTTTGCTGCAGCATTGGCTTCATTAGCTGTTTTGAAACCAATATTGATCCAGCTGTGGCTCATGTTGTTGGTGGCTACATACACCGCGTGAGGGAAAAGTGAGGGCTGTGCCTCACATTTTTCTCCCACAGGGTCGGTGACTCATCCCCAATGAAGAGTCTGATCCTGTGTTCCACCTTTGACAAAGATTGGTTGAATTGAATGTACATGTATTGTGCGTGCTTTACAGTAAATACCATAAACCCAGATGGTGTCTGAGTTTGCAATTTTTTATGGCTTGGGTTCCTGGTCCACCTCCAGGGCGTTTCTTGCCCTTAGTTGCACCGTTAAGCGCACCACTTGCCGCGACGCTTGCCCATGTTGTATTATTTTTGTTATTAAAGTCGCCCATCTTTCCTGTGTGTGATTATCCAAATTTGCTGTTTGAATTAAATTGTAGTAACTAAAGTGATTGTTACAAGAAAGAAAAACCTATATATTTTTTATTTAATTCCAATAATTTAAATATTTAGATTGGACTCAACTCACTATATGACCATCACCAATGATCTTTAGCATATAGGCATCTTTCACTGACTTGTTAATAATTTTGAATAGACTTGACCATAGGGCTCCAATTTTTCTTCTTCCAAAACCATGGTTCTTGCAATAGGCTACCTTATCTTCCATGTGGTACTCTTTCAGCACTAAAAGAATTTTGATCATCCATCTTTTTTGCTTTAATTTTCCTCATTAACGTTGTATCAAATATCTGTGATTGCAGTTTGATCATAATAATTACCAGTAAGGTTATTTATTGCTCCGCACTCATCCCAAAGCTGGTTTCACTGCTAAATACAAAATTGGTAGTAGTGTGGCTTTTCATCCATATAAAAGTATGAACGGCAATTTCCTTGTTGCCATATGATAACTAATATTATATGCAAAGGTAACTGAACTCAGATAAGATTCTCAAAAAAAATTTCATGCTATCAATATACACATCGTTGTGGCTAGAGTGCCATTACCTCTTTCTACCATTTCATTCATCTCTTTGGGTGGTAGGGAACGGACACCACTCCTCTGATTCCAACTTAAGTTTAATCAGATTTGTGATCACATAGGAAGTAAAGTTGGTTCCATTATCACTCAGTAATACTTGTTAGCATCCATGCTGATATGCTACTTGATCAGTATGAATCTTACAGTGCTCATTGCATCTACTTTGTTCAAGGCCTTCGTTTTAATTATCTAGTCAGATGGTTTATCGCAACTATGATGTACTTTACTCCCCTCAGTACTAACTCTCAAGGACCACATAACATCTATTGACACCATGTGTCAAGCAAACCAGGGCGCACTAGCTGGTACCCCATAACATTCTTGTGAAGCTTGTGGAGTTGACATTCCACACTACAAAATAACTTCAACATCTTAGTTGACAATTCCCTGCAATAATACTGTCATAGATAGTCCATCGTTTTCCTTAGACACCATTCCCTACAACTTAGGTATGGCTTGAATAATTTACGCTCATTCTATAAGTTTAATAAATAAGTATCATTTTCCATTATTTGACTTTTATAGCTGTCCTTTCTTCACTTCAGTTTTTTAGTACTAGATGGTCTTCACTTCAGTTTATTTATTGCTTTATTCAGCGTCTTTTGAATCTCTTGGAGTTCATCCCTAGTATTCCATTCAATCATCCATTGGAATAATTTATCCGCTTGAAGATCTAACTTAAATGTCAGGTAATTTGATAGTCCATCAGCATTCTGATGTGCTGCTCCTGCTTGGTGTATAATTTCAAATCGTAGGCTTGCAGTTTTAGAGACCATTTTGCCAGTCGCCCTATGGTACTTAAGATTAGGCAACAAGCAAATAGGTGAGTGGTTGGTCATGACCTTGTCATGAATCCTATAAATATTACTCAAAATTGTTTGCATGCTTATATCTCACCGCAAGGCAATCACACTCTGTCAGGGTGTAGTTTCTTTCTACTGACGTCAATGTTCTGCTCACACATACCACCAAATACTCTTCCCCCAACATCGTTTACTTGAATTAAAGTTGGCGCAATTTCCCTTTCAAGAATCAGTTTAGATAATAGATTCATAATCTAAAATTTTGGGTACTTCATAACAGGACTATTCATCAGGTATTTTCCTAGATCATTCAATGATTTTTGGGCCTCCTCATTCCAAATAATCTTTTTATTCAGATCCTTTAATAGGTAAAATAACTATTTGTAATATTAGCGTGCTTTAATAATTTGGCAACAGTAACTGATCATCTTAAGGAAGACTTGTATGTCCTAAACACTCTTCAAGATTAGATTCCAACGATTGACATTATCTTATAAATATGCAGATGTACTCCATTAGAGTTTATCACAAACCCCAAATATTCAAGCTCTTTTTCAAAGAAATGGTATTTCCTCAGTTTTATTTTCATGTTCCTTGTCATGAAATATTTGTAAACTTCCTCCAAGTGCTCCAGATGATTGGTGAATGTCCTGCTGAAGAGTTAATATTGTCCAATTACACCAAAATGCAAGACAACTCTAGACCACCCAAGATAGAATACATTGCCCTCTGGAAAGTCACTGGCGCATTGCACAATCCCTGGGGCATTCTCATTGGCTGGTATAATCCTTGTGCAGTGATTATTGCAAATTTCTCTTGATCTTCCCTTGGAAAATCTAATTACCAATATTCTAAGATAAAATCCATTGCTGAAAAATACTTGGCTTCCCCAAAGAGATTAAGTGCATTGCTAATCCTCAGCATAAAATACAGTCCTTTTTGGTGATTTTATTCAACTAACAGTAATCAATCACTATGAAAATTGATCCGTCCTTCTTATTTACAATAGGATTGGACTCTCCTAGGGACTTAATGACAAAAAGAGGAGCCCATGCTCAATCAGCATGCCAATTTCTTCACTTACTGCTGCTTCAGCAGCCTTGTACTGGCAACGAGTCTCATTCATATTGGAGAATATTCCCCAGTGTCAACTTTTTGAATCACATGTTTAGCGCATCTAAGGTCATGGTCATCCTGAGCAAATATCAAACAGTATTTCTCAAAAAATTGTAGCACTTCATCCTGCTGTTGTTCTTATAATCAGCCAGTTGCCCAGAATTACCAGTACATTATCGCTTTCAACAGAATTTTCCAGTAATCATCACTGTTAAAGTTCCTAAGTCATGGAATTTTCTTATTTTGGATGTCAGGATCAGATGCGCAAACATGATGCCTTAATTTTTCTCCACTTTTATTGGCTTTCTGCTCAGATTGGCCAGCAATACTTGTATTTTGCCATGGCCTGGCACTATAATCCCTGGAGCTACCAATGACTCTATTCTCAAATTATTTCATGGGGCAACGACTTCTCCTTGTAGTTGTTCTGTAATTTATAACAATAATTCTCTATTAGCTATAATTGGTGTTCCCAGCAGAATGGTATTTGTCATTTTTGTCTTCAACGGTAACCTACAGTTTTTTAGAAGTACTTCAGCATCCCTACTGCCTTTTTGTCCAACCAACTTGTAATGGATGTAAATCATGCTATTATTGTAAATTAATTTTACAAAATTTGTTCTTTTTTGTCAGAAAAGTTTCTCCTTTATGATGATATAAAAAGGGCAGGGTTTGTCCCATAATTGTCAGGGTATTCTCCTCAAAATTACACTTCACACCATACTTTCTAAGGAATTCCATCCTGATGAGTAGTCCTAGTTTTTATCCATAACTGTTGATGTTACTGTTCTCTAGACTGTCTCCAAGGTTCAAAGGTGAGCTCAAAGCTAAAATTTGCAAAGAGGTTTAGAAAACGTAAGGATGGACTGAACTCACATTACTTTACTAGATTATAAATGTATCAATATTTATAGGGTGCATAGGGACACGGTGCCTCAAGGATCTTCTTGGCCCCATCTGCTCAGGATCTTTCATAGCCTTCCATATTGACCACCTGCGCGGCACGCTCATTGTACTTCGTCAGCCCCATGACCAGAGCAGTGGAGGCAACGCCTCTTGCAATTCAGTAAGTGGGAATGAGATTTCTGAAGTCTTTTCCATCAATTCTCAAATGCTTTCATATTCCTGATTAAATTTGGGTTTGTTACCTTTTAGATAAGGCTCTGTTTGAATAGGCTTGAGAGTCAATATACTGCTGCTTAATTTGAAAGTAAGGGTTTTTGATTTTTTTTCTTAAATTCTGACAATGCCCCCCCTCAAGATCCTGTCATAGGGGGGTATAGGGCTAAAGTAACTGGCCATGAATCCTGTTAATCATGGTCCACTAGGTGACGTTAGCAATGGAGTACTCTGAATTCACCTTATTAATAGCCTTTATAAGGTCGATAACAAAGAACATTGAGATTATTCTGTTGACTTCCAGGTCAATGGTAATAGAAGAGAATAAGGCCGCTTATTTGGAAAGTTGGTAATGAGGATCAACCAAGATTAAATCGGGATGTCTCTCTTCCTGTAGTGATGACAATTCCTTGTGCAGCTAAGGCTTAAAACCGGACACTTTCATTAGTTAAGGCCCTAGTAGTTACCTCATATTTCACAGGTGTGAAGGTCTCAAGCAATGGCTGAATGCTACTTGGTAGCTGGGGAGCACGCCCATACAGGGCTTTAAATGAGGACATCTTGATTACTCAAGGGTAGCTTATTCCATAGGCAAGCAAAGCTCTGGGCAGGTAGTGGTTCCAGTGAGCAGGATCTGAGGCGTCCATCTTATATAAAACGGAGATAATAGTTCCATTAGCATGTTCTACCACCCCATTAGCTGATGGGTGGTAAGAGGCATCAAAACTCTGGTTAGTGCCAAATAATGAGATATGTTCTTGTACTACATGTGAGGTTAAATTTAACCCGTTGTCTAAAAGTAAGTTTTGGGGGCACCTATGCTTGGTGAAAATGGATCAAATAAGAAAGAGGTCTGTGGCTTTGGCAGTGGCAACTGGGGCTCAAAATCGCTTCAGCCCACTTGGTTAGATGTTTCACGGCTTGGAAAATATACTTACGGCTATGAAACCCAGTGTGAATAGGGACCACCACATCAATGCTAATGACATTGAAGGGCCCCGTCAGGGTGACAACTGAGTGTTGAAATTGAGGATTGGCTCAGTCTTGATTTTAGAAAGTCATAAATGCCTCCAAGACCTCTTGGATGGTTTCCATCATTTGGTCCCAGTAACATCGTGACTTCAGCCATTCTTGAGTCTTTCTAACCACCCTCTGTCCCACAGTAGAATGGCCCTCTAGAATATCATCAGTTTGGGAAGAAGGTCAGACATAAGGAAACCATTTCTTATTGACCCATCTTGTAGAGCAACCTATCCTTAATTTGAGTGTCTTTTGTCATCATTTGGAGCTCTGTTTGGACCTTGGGAGTTTCCAACTCCCATTACTCAGGTTAACTTATCAGATCGTACATCTGGTTCTTTTTGGGGGTCAAAACTTCTAGCACTGGCATCCTGGAGAGGCCGTTGGCGTTTTGGTGAATTGCTCCCATGTGATGTACAATGGCGAAATCATAGCTCTGCAGTCATAAGGCCCATCTGGCTAAACGGCCATCTGGGTCCTTCATTTGCTGGAGCCACCGGAGCAAGGAGTGGTCAGTGACAATGGTAAAATGGGCACCATATAGATAAGGCCAAAAACATTTGATGGCTAGCAAGACAGTCAGGCACTTCCTCTTGGTAACACTGTAGTTCCATTCAGCTTTACTCAGTTTCTTACTAAAATAGGCCATGGGATGGTCGACCTGATTTTTGTTGTGCTGAGATAGGATAGCCCCAATGGCAACATTACTTGCATCCATAAACAACAAGAAGGGTTAAACCATGGGTAAACTAGAATGGGTTCAGTACATATAGAAGTTCTTAAGGCATTAATATCATGTTCATATTCAGGCCTCTAACAAACGGCACATTTTTCTGTAGGAGGTAGAATAGTGGCTCAGCCAGGTCAGCAAAGCGGGGGATAAACTGACAATAATAGCCCACCATGCCTAGGAACACCTGGAAATCACTTAAGCTTTGGGAGTTCGACATTCTTTTGATGGAGTCAACTTTGTCCGTATGGACTAAATGCCATACTTTAAAGCTTTGTGTCTCCAAAATTCCAGTTCTGACTGGAAGAAAGAGCACTTTGAAGGTTTAAGATTTATAGAATCCTTCCAGAGCCAATTGAAGACTTCCATGAGATACTTGACATGTCCATTAAAGATTTGTGAGAAACAGTAATGTCATCTAGATAGATGAGGATGCACAAAAACTTCGAGTCCCCTAGGATCCCATCCATGACGCGTTGGAAAATGGCTGGGGCATTACAGAGGCCCTGGGGCATCCCCAAGAGCTCAAATAGTCCATCATAAGCTATGAGTGTGCACTTGGCTAGATCTTCAGGGGAGAGCTCAACTGCCAATATCTGCTGGCAAGGTCCATAGTGTAAAAGTACTGTGATCTGGCAAGCATAAGAAGGGAATCATCAACTCAGGGAAGAAGATAACTGTCCTTCTTGGTGATGGAGTTGAGTCGATGGTAGTCCATCACCACCTGGTGGCTGCCGTCCTTCTTCTGAACCAGCAGAAGAGGAGAAGCCCAAGGGTTGTGTGATGGTACCAAAAGTCTGGCGTTGAGTAGTTTGAGTTCCACTGCCACCTAGGCTTCTTCAACCTTGCTTTTTTGGTAAGGTTGGGACTGGAAGGGGGAGCGTCCCCAGTTCTCAAATATGTAGGACTCCATTAATTTGTTTGAAGTTGTAGGACAAGGCCAAAAATAGGTCTGAATACTCCTCCAACAACTCTTGAACTTTATGTTGTTGGTTGTCCGAGAGGTCCTTGTTGATATTGGTGTGGACCAGGCTGACCAATGAAGGTGTCTCCAAGCCAAATCTCTTAAGTCCCCAAAGCTTCGGACATCATGAATAACCTCCACTGGTAGGAGGCGGATATAGGAGGCGGGACTGTTTGAGCCTACTATCTTGGGTTTTTCAGATAGGTTAGCCAGAAACACTGATATGGATCTGGAATAAGCTGAATCTAGAATTTTCAAGCAGGTTAGTACCTACTTGATGAACAGGTTGTCTAGGCATCAGATTTCCAGTAGGTATTCAAAGGTGATGTTAACATAAACCCTAACGTCAGAAATGACTTGGGACTTCAGAGGTATTGTAGTCGCCCTAGGTAAGTAGATTGGCATGCCTTCTTGCCCATCAACATCAGGGGTGGCAATTGAACTCAAGGGCCCTTTATGTGATATTCAAGTTAATCGATTTGGCCTTCACTCTCTAATAAACAGGCTCAGGCTTTGACTTCTATCCTAGAGTCATGAGAGGTTTTGAGTATTAGGGAGACCCAATGCTCTAATAGGGATAAAAAGCTAAAATTGTAATGGACTACTACTGAGTAGTCTCTAAGAAACTGAGTCCTGAAGAGCAGGTCATAGCTAGGGTTATCTAGCATAACAGCGGGGGTGTTTACAGTGAGCTTTCTGAACTTTACAGGTAAAGAGGAATAGTCCCCTATAGATTAGGCACATTGTGGGCCAGCTGTAACATATTCCGTATAATGGGGCAAATCAAGAGCAATCTTGATGTGCTTAATTAACTTAGACGATATGACATTCATGGGGGAGCCACTGTTGACTATGGCAAAGACTAAGATCTTATGAAATCAAACTGCGATGCAGGTGATAAGACTTTTGAACTGGGGAAGTAGTGTGAGAAACATGGGAGAGTCATTGGAAGAAGAGTAAGTAGTATCAATTTCTTTATTATTGATGAATACTAAAACTTCTTCTCCAGGTACAATAGCTCCAGATTTGTTCAAGGTTATGGAGGATTCTTAAAGCGTGGTAGGGATGTCATCATGAAGCGCCTCATCCTTCATGCTGACGGCCCTTTTCCTGCCTCATCAGCAAGTTGCTTCTAGCAGTTCTTGGTGCTGTGTCTAAAACCGTTACAGTAGGTGCATCAAGGTTGATGATTCTTCTGATTTTCAACCACATGGACTTGAGGATGGTTAGAGAGACCTGTAGACATAGTGTTAGAGTGTAGGGTCGACTCAGGGATCTTGTTAAGTGCTTCCTTGGTTTCCCAAATAAAGGTAACTCATTTTTCCCAATCATATGCATTTAAATATCAGGATAGGATCCCACTGCAGAGATGACAGTGGTGATAGTGTCATCCAAGGTGATACAATTAGTAGTGACAAAGGGTTGTGCTTTGGCATAAAAACGGCTGGCAAACTCCATGGAGCTTTCTTTTTATTTAGCGGATGCCTATAAACGCTTGTCCTGGTTGGCCAGAGTTTATTTGCTACCAAATTCTTGGATTAAGGCCATATGAACCTGTTCCCAGGTGTTGCACTTCTTCAAATGGGGGGGTCATAATCTCCCTGACAGTGCTGTTAAGGCAGGAGTTGATAAGCTTCACCTTCTGCCAGTTGGTGGCCTCCTCCATGGAACTCTCATATGCATACAGAAAGAAGGCAATGCTTTCCTGGCCGGGGGTGAACTTTTCTTTAGAACTAGGTTTAAAGTTAGTTACAAGTGGAGTGGAGAGGGTGTTAACACCAGGGATTGGCACTGGCTTGGAGATATCAGTTTCCGCATAGTCTTGGGGGGCCTGCTGGTCTAGCTTTTGCCATAGTCCCTCAAGGTCCTCTTGGATATCATCCCTTTTCAGTTGAGGGACGAAACAGAAGCCTTATTTACAACCTGCTCTTTTAGGTATTAAATGTCGACACCCTAAAGGTGAGGATGGCTCTTGAGGGTGGTCAAACAGGATTCAAACCCTCAACAAGTTTGTTCGAGATGTGAGATGCAACTATTGGTAAGGTTGAAGGCACTGAAGTTGTCCATTTTGTCAAACAGTGCCTCAATGAAAACCCTAGGGTCAAGGTGGACTCCGTCCAATCAGAGTTTGCACCCCCTGATCTACATTCTGAATTTGATCACATAAGGCAGCCAAGGCTTCTATCAAATCCTTTCTCCTTGGGTTGTCAGGGCCATTGGGAGTGGGTGCTGTGGGACCTGAGGGCCCATGAGGTCCATGGGACCCTCTGGTCCTTCAGGTCCCTCACTCCTTTTGGGGTCTTTGCCCCCCTAGGCCCTTCAGGACCTTCACTCCTGAAAGTGTAGTCACAAGAGGCCAGCTCCCAATGTAGTGTTGTTGCAGGGTCTGTACCAGATCCTCAACTTGAAGGAGGCGCTGATTCCAAGTTGCCTCAAGGAGATGAACGTTCTGATGCAGCTGTTCCTCAAGATAGCCAGAGATCCCGCTATCAAACACCGCAATTTTGGTCTCAGGCCTTGTTTATCAATTGTTAGTTAACAAAAAAGCCTATTGGTTGTCTTGAACAAAGAAGGAGGTTACGTTTTAGAAATCAACAATGTGGGATTGTAAGGCCTTGGTGAGCCCCAGTTGTTGGGAGACTTCTTGATGGTGCAACCCAACTAACTGGAGCAGATGATGAATAGATGGGTGGACAAAGTTTCAAAGGTAGCGTTTGGGCCCCAGTGTAAATTCTCCTGCTGGCAGCTGGTCCAAGGCATAGAGGTCCCACATAGTAGAGGTCATGAAAGAGGCGCGGGAGCAACTGGAGCAGGCACCCATGTAGTAAATGCCATTTATTAATTGTTGGACAACATTTTTAAGGTTCTCATACTGAAGTTGGTACTGACTTTTGTCAATGGAAGGCAGGGAGAATTGGAATGCGTCCCAAATTCTAAACTCTCAGTCTGTATGGGTGGCACCTCATACCATGATGTACTAATCCATCAATAAACGCTTCTCAACTGATCAACAGATTGATCTTCAGGACTGCTAGTATTCTCCATTGTTTGTGATAGACGTTTTTTACTTATGACAGCTCAGAGCCCTGTAGTGAGCATCATGTTTTGTCAGTGTTACTGTTCTATAGACTGTCACTGAGGTTTAAAGTTGGGCTAAAAGCTAAAAATTGTTAAGAGATTGAAAAACGTAAGGATGGACTGAATACAGACTACTTTATTGGATTAAAATGTATTAATATTTATAGGGTGCGTAGGGACAAGTGCCTCAAGGACCTTCGTGGCCCCATCTGCTCAGGATTTTTCATGGCCTTCCAGATCAACCACCTGAGCGGCACCCTCATTGTACTTTATCACCTCCATGACTATAGCAGTGGAGGCCACGCCTCTTGCGATTCAGGAAGTGGGGACAAGATTCCTGAAGTCATCTCCATTGATTTTTGACTGCGTGAAGATTCATGGTTAAGTTTGGGTTTGATGACATTGAGATAAGGCTCTGTTCAAATATACTTAAGGGTCAATACACTGCAGCTTAATTTGGAAGTAGGGATTTTGTTTTGTTTTTTTTATCTTAAATCAACAGACACTATGGTGGTGCTGATACTGTAAGCAATCTGAACTGAAGCAGTAGTTCATGTATACTTCACAAGATATTGTATATTCATTCTGACAGTTCCATACTCTTTTTGGTACTCTAAATCCAATGAAATCTTATTTGCTTCACCAACATGGTCAAAACAATTATAATGGGCACACCACTATCAATTATCGCCCATTTTTTAATTTATTGACTATAATATCCACATACATACACTCAGAGTATTGTAATAAAGTTTTTGCTGAGTTGATCGCAGCAATATTTGCTTAATCTAAAGTATGAATTAATTGTACAAATAAATTAGAAAAAGTTCCGTGATTGTGCTAAATAAGGAGAAAAACGTTCAATTTGTCCAGTTTTTTCTTGAGTAGTTTGTCCATGCTTTTGTCAGTTCAGATATTTTCTGCCAACTAGAGAGCATATGGCTGAGCAACTTCCTTCATGATTTTGGGGTCTATTTCCTTCACCTTTGCTCAAGTAATTGCATTTAAGTCCAAATTAACCACCTTTTAGAGCGGATCAGGTGTGTCTTTGTCTACAAATAAATTATAAATATTCAGGTCATCATTGTATGTCAGGGTGAACAAGGATGATTGTAGTTCTAGATTGTTTCATATCTGGACTGCTGGTCCTTTTCCTAAGTCCAAACTAGTTTCCTTTTCTTTATTCTGTATCATAATAACTTTCTCTCTAGGCTTCTTATCCCAACATTGAGCAACAATGTGCCCAAGTTTTCCATATTGGTAACAGCGGATTTGAGATTATCTAATCATTTTTGTCCTCCATGATTACTTTTTGTTATGACCTGTAATGGATGGAAAAACCCCAGTTCAACTGCCATATATTTGAACCATCCTTTGGTGCACTGACAGTCAACCAAAGAAGCCTAACCGCATAGGGAGAGGTTTGAGGCACTGACAGCCCCAAACATTCACCTACTATTAGTTGGTTATGCCAAGTTCTCTAGGTGAGTTGGTCCAAAATCAACCTACTCAAAAAACTCCTCAACAGGTGAAAAGACCAACAGGTAAATGAGGTAAGCAAAATCCAAAACAACCTTTATTTTATTCAGGATAATAAAATGCAACTGACCAGAGCTCATCTGGGGAGCAACTGACGATGCTCCCCAGGAAAAGGAAATGCTAGGGTGAAAATTCTGAAGTCAACTTTGGAATGGGCAGGCACACCTTATAAAGGCAGCGCTTTGAAGGCCTCATCTGAGTTATTGATTAGGCTCACACAAACCTAATCTACAACTCAGGTGAGGCACAACCCACAGCCCAAAACAACCAAACCAAAAGTAATTCTAAAAGTGATCTTACTCAGATTTGGAAGATCCAAACCTGAGTCAGAATGCAACAATTGAGTAAAACTTGACCATCAACTGACCCAAGTATTTTGTTCATTATTAGGCTCTGAAAATTTACAAGTATTCTGAGTTCTGATAGAAATGGCTTTAAAGGTTCAATTATGTGCTTCAAATGTTGCACCTAGCATCTTGAGATGATCCATCATCTTAAATATAAATTTTGGTTTACAAGTGTAAATGCCATAGTGCAATGAAAATCTTGGTAGGGCCAAAGCGCCGCTTGAATTGCTATGTGCACATCAAACTCTGATGATACTTTTGCACCAGCCAGGACTTTCAATTCCTGGTAAAATTTCCAATGAAAGATGCTTATATTTTCTCCTTTCAAAACTGAATTCCCATAAATTAATGTTTACAGTTGGTTATCTTCATAGGACTACTAAACTCAGTAATTATTGCTTCTTTAGCTTTGTTGTATATCTAACCATCCCCATTAAGATGGGGAAACATCAGATTTTTACAGTCAGTGTCCAAGAATTTTATCACAGTTGCAGCTTTCTGTCAATCCCCATATCTGAAAATTATCATTTCTAATAAGTGGAAAGATGCTGGTGCTTTATCCTGATGAAATATAGATAATTTTGATGTACTCAAAAATCTTCTATTGATCCACTTGTGGTGAATTTCTGCCCAAAAAACTGATTAATGATATGTGTTTTTTAAGGCATCTCCAAAATTGCAGTAAAAGATCAAGGCATATTTCTTGGGGTTTATACTTTTCCCAATTGGATTTTGGTGCATATTGCTATGGCTTCATTTACCTTCAGCTGAGAACAATCACACTTATTATTTTTGATTCTTCCATACACTGTAGCATCCACGCCATATCTTTATGAGCCCATCAGAAACTTTCTCTATCTGCTTCTTGTTCAGTCTTCAGATAAAGTTCTTTTTGATTAATTCAGTCTCCTTCCATTTTAATGAGGTAGATTTTCCATAAGGATCATTATTAAATTTTCTAACTTGTTCAATTTCCTACTCATCTTTCACCATATGCTCTTTCAAAACTAGTTAGATGAGCTTGTGATGCTGAGTTCAGCGCATTCTGGTTAACAGTATCAAATTTCATCCACAACTTCTTAATTTTTCTTTGAATGAATTGTGATGATAAATTTTTTGTATTTGGTCTGAAAACTCAACTACCTATATAATGGGCACCAAATGTAAGCTTTTGAGCTTCTCTTAAGCTCTCAAGTCTACTGCACAGTTTCTGGTATGTGTGTTGAACTAGAGTATAGGTAAATTGATGAACTTAATTGACAATAGTTTGGAGACTATTGTCCTAGTTAAGTTTCCCACATCCAAATTTAATTCTTGTCTTCAATGCTAAACTGGTGCTAACGCTTTGTCTTCTGTCCCTAAAAACACTCTAATAACTTTAACCAACAAGGGAATTTTACCCTTTAACTCTTTCTTTCTTCTTGCAGAAGCTGCGGAGAACTTTCCAAACAATATTTAGCTAAGAATATCTGATCCTTCCACTATAATCCCTAGAGTCCAAAATATAATATATGTCTAACAGGTAAAATTCATTTTTTCTTTATGCTTATTTTACTTAAGATCAAGAGATATTATAGGGAATCCAGCACCCAACTATTACTTTGACACCTTTCTGGGGAGATGGCTACCAACATCAACAGATTACCCTCCTTAGCCACAACCTACACAGATTTTTCCTCCATCATGTTTTGCCATCTACTAGAATTAAGTCAGCAGTGGATATACCTAATTAGGTTAGCTTGCATGTTGCCACCAGAAGCATTGTCAATGTTTTAGCAATTAATAAAAAACCTGAGTTGACTGGCAAAAAACTTTGATCAACTAATATAATTAAATCACTACTAACTAAATTGCAATCAAATCATATAGTAAAATACATTGTCAGGGATCATCCCCAACAAACCATTAAAAACTGTTAGAATCAAATCCTGAAGATTAGCTAATAAACTGATAGGATTAACTTCCAACAATAATTATCATCTTCTTATGATAACTCATCCACTAATGTGCATCACCTAGTGGACAAAGCATATTTATCATAATCTGATTGGGTTTGATGAGATGGTCATAAATTTCAACAGAAACTTTTCACAAAAAAATTCTATGGTCAGTTGCATGCTTTATATATATCTAAGCTGACATCTTAACTTTTATATAATGATAAACAGGTTTATCTCATATAAATGATTAAAAGATCTAAGGGCATATTTAGACCTTATTTACTTTCAGGATATAGAAAATTTTAAAGGCTGTTCTACCAGCACATGGAATTGCAAATAACTATAAAACTAAGTAAGATCAAAATAAAATCCATTGGATGAAATTTTAATCACTAGATATTCAATAGCTTTAAGACAATTTTTGTTATTACAAAGGGTAGGTTTCTAACAGCCTAACTTTTCATCAATAGGAGCTCATGGGGAAAAATCAGTATGTGCGCTGAGGGTGGGATTTATACAATATTATTTAAGATGGTAAATAAAGCATTACTGCCACCACTCATTCATGATATAGATATACTAAACTATAACACTTTTTAAATTTATTATTTTAATAATAGTTGAGTAATTATTGTGTGTAAGAATTAATTTGTTTGTGATATATAATGGCTTTTTATATTTTTAAATTAAGTTACTATAGTTATGTATTAAAATAATTTTCTAGGAAGGGAGGATACCCCAGTGGTAGAGCATGGACCCTCTACCACTGCCTCCCGAGTTCGATCCCGGTAATGGACTTTGGGTAGGGGACGGTTTTGACTGTGTTGGTTTTGCGCGCCAATGCCCCGAACCGAGATAGCGAATAGCAAAGGCGGTCCATGGAGTTCCTGGCCTATCATACGCCGCGCATGGAGGTTTTCTGGGTTTTATCCTCCTTTCCCATTTTCTTCACTTCCCTAATCGGTGCGGTACCGTCCCCAGGTCGGCCCACCTCGAATAAAATTTAAAATAATTTTCTAGGAAAATTATTTGAATGGTAAAACTAATCCACCTTGCGTTTTAATATAATACCAGACACCCCAAGCATAAAGGTAAAGTTTGGAGTTAGTGTTATGTTCAATAGCGGATACAAGGATGATTTTAAATGCCTTTTATAGATGAAATCTCATGGTATTTTAAATATATACATAAACAAAAAACAATATAGTTTTTGTTATATAAGAGAATTTACTCTAGTATAGATAGTTTACTCATTACTTTTTATTTTATTCGAGGTGGGCCGACCTGGGGACGATACCGCACCGATTGAGGGAAAATCTAATGAATGGGAAAGGAGGATAAAATCCGAAAACCTCCATGCGCGACATATGATAGGCCAGGAACTCCATGGACCGCCTTTGCTATTCGCTATCTCGGTTCGGGGCATTGGTGCGCAACGCCAAAGTACTCATTACTTTAATATTTAAATATAACTTAAGAGCTTATAAATATTTAAATATATACCATATGTAAACTTTCTTGGCAAGTTTAATGCACAGGTTTAAATTACAATGTAAAAATAAAGGAGATTTCTATCTATACAAAGACAACTATACAGTAAAGTCTTCTTAAGTGGTTCCAATAAAACTCTGGTATATTCTTTAAAGCTTGCTTAACAAAGTAGTCAAGAGCAACTAATCCCTTCAACTTTTCAATAGAATTAAAAATATGATAAATATTTCAATGCTTAATATTCTGTCATTATTTAATACTAGCATCCATTACCCGTGCTTCGCTACGGTGTCTATGGAATTTCAGGCGATTCAAATTTAATTTAGATTTTATATAGTTAAGCAATAACTACTCGGCCAAATCTAATTGCTCAATCGAAGCAGCCAAAAACCACCAACCACTCAGCTAAAACTAACTGAACTTATCAAATCAACCAATAACTAATCACCCCCAAAGCAAGGGTGGTTAGCCGGGCAGGTAAAACTGCTTCCACCCTAGTGCAGGTTTTGAGTTCGAAACCTGCACTGGCTAAAAAATTCTCGGTGTGGTATATTTGTCCCTAATCACCCCCAAAGCTAAATGTATCTTATCGGATCGACCAAAAACCACCACTCGGCCAAATAAAATAAATCTATCGAATCAATCAAATAACACCAAACTGCTACCCGAAACATCTCTATATTTAAAATCATTGTGTACGTGACATGTCTTCCAAACTACTAAATCAACTTCTACTTAACTTAAATTTTATTCGAGGTGGGCTGACCTGGGGACGATACCGCACCGATTGAGGAAAATCTAATGAATGGGAAAGGAGGATAAAATCCAGAAAACCTCCATGCGCGGCATATGATAGGCCAGGAACTCCATGGACCGCCTTTGCTATTCGCTATCTCGGTTCGGGCATTGGTGCGCAACGCTAACACAGTGATAGTCGTCCCCTACCCAAAGTTCCTGTACCGGAATCGAACTCGGGGAGGCAGTGATACTTCTACTTAACTTGCCAAAAGTATTTATTAATTAGGGGAACCAAAGTAGGCAGGTTTTTTAAGATTATATAAAACTAACATTAAGATTCTCGTGCTTCGCTATGATGTTTAAACTTTATTAGATAATCCATATTGATAACCACCAAACCGCTTAGCTAAAACCATTGAACACACAGGGGGATACCCCAGTGGGGACCTCTACCACTGTTCCCGAATTCGATTCCGGTACAGGAACTTTGGGTAGGGGACGACTATCACTGTGTTGGCGTTGCGCACCAATGCCCCGAACCGAGATAGCGAATAGCAAAGGCGGTCCATGGAGTTCCTGGCCTATCATATGCCGCGCATGGAGGTTTTCTGGATTTTATCTTTCTTTCCCATTCATTAGATTTCCCATTAATCGGTGCGATATTGTCCCCAGGTCGGCCACCTCGAATAAAACAAAGAAAATAAAACCATTGAATATACTAAATCAACCAATCACCAACTGCCTCGCAAAACTAAACTTAACAAAATCGAAGCCAAAATCACCAACCACTAACTAAAACCATTGAATATGCCAAATCAACCAATTTCCATCCGCTTCGTATTCGTAAAACAAACCTAAACTTATCGAAACAACCAAAACCACCAACCACTCACCAAAACCATTTAACTTATCGAATCAACCAATCACTAACTACTTTATTAAAACCATTAAGCTTATTAATCAATCCAAACCCACCAACCGCTCGCCAAAACCATTTAAACTATCGAATCGACCGAATATCAAACTTCTCAGCTGTAACAGTATACTGATTTTCATTAAAACATATAATATTTTCACTTCTTACATATAAAACTTTTTATTTTATTATGAAAATTAAAAACCGGCTTCGAGGTGCACACGGTTCCCCTCCCATCCACCTATATCCAAAATCTTAAAGCTCTATATGCCGTAGTTTTGTCTGGGCATTGCACACACACATACACACTTAATTTTATATAGATACAAAATGTTTTTATAATGTAGGTCAGTGCTCAACTTTTCAGCTAGCCCTTCAATAATTGTGGCAACTATTGCCACACAAGAACTAAACCCTTCTGGGATGACTTCTGAATTAGCGGGTTCCAACGCATTATCCAGCCCCAGTAGGTCCATCTTTACAAGTTTAATGAACATTTATCAGGTATAAGAAACTAATTATCTAAAAAAATCTCTTTAACCGCTCAAAGTCACATTTAAGCAATTTTAAATTTAAGTTTATTTATCCACAGCCATCTGCCCAAACCTATTCTTTGATGTCCTTGGCTCTGCTGCCTGCCACCCCAGTGTGGGGCAGCAGTGCACCCCCACCTAGCATTTTCCACCCTGCAGGCAAGCACGTTCGGATGGGTTCAAACAGCCTGCCCACTGCTTCCAACCATTTTGTCCCCCCACGGGACTTAGCGCTCTACCTGGTGTGCGTCCACCCTTCTCACCCCCATCCTCTCACCCTCCCTCGCTCTGCTATTTGCTATTGCCTCAGAGTAGACTATGGGCATTTGTTCCCATATGCCAATAAGGCAATTATTAACCTAGCCACTACAGCCTTTGCACCAGCTAGCTTTATAGACTTCTGCCCTTTTAAGGGCTACTTTGATATTGGGTTCCAATCTGAGGAGGATGCTGAAGTGGCAGCACAAACTCCTCTAATTTATAAAAAAAACCTATTCCCACAACCTGTACTCACCTCCCTTCAGACACCACACTAGTGGTATCCTTTGCAAATCTCCCATCCCACCTTCCACCCCAGGTTTTGTATGACCAGTTGGTCACAGGGCTCATGGCTTATGGCACTCAGCCCAACCTCATCTTTGCTATTCCATCTGGTGCAGAATGCCTTGCTGCTCCTCATGCAACAGCCACTATCATACCACACTACCCTACCATAGCCCAACAAATCCCACCCTGCGCTAGTGTGGCTGCAGCACCTGATCATTTCTTTTGGGCTCAGGTCAATAATGGTAGGCAGATTTGTTCCCTCTGCTTTGGCCTCGACCATGCAAAAAGAGTGTGCCCTAAGGCCAAATCTGCTGATGCAGCTTCTGAGCCCCCTCTGGAGGTTCAGTATGGGGCACTTTGCTGCCCCCTCCCACCCTCCAATCTCATTCAGTGGGCCCACATAGAAAATCAGCCCCACCCAAAACCTCCATCCTCACTCTCCCACCTAAATCTACACCAGCCAATCAGAGCAATGCTTGGACCAATATTCGCACCCAAGCAGCTGCCCATTCACCCAATCCTACCCACTCAAATTTAAATGCCACTATTCCAGTGAACCAAAATCCATAGGCTCTATTGGCTGAAACTGACGAATCAGGTAATATTCTCATTAGTAAGCATATAGGTCAACCTCTCTGCCATGGCAATTATGGTTGGGCAGAATTTTTCCTTCCTGACTTTGATGAAACCCCTACCCCTCACCATTTTGCTCCTCTACCCAATACAGCCCCCTTCCAAAGTGACTACCAGCTCACCTTAGCTGCGGTGGCCTCTCCTCATTTCCCAAAACTACATACCACAATGGCCCAGTCAGTGGCTCAGCTTCAGCATGGCCTGCCCACCATCTTCTTCCCCCCTGACTTCCCTGAATCTCCCTACAGTGACATCTCAAAACTATTTGATGATGCTAGAATCACTGTTATAAATGTTGCAACACTTGCTTCATTCAACCCCTCAGCCAAAATCACCCGCCACAGTATCTCCCTTTTCACCCAACTTCCTGAAGCCTGCAAAGAAGCTGAAGTTCTCCTCACAGCTTTTGTTGAAACACTTTCCTATCATTATCTTGATGCAGAAGTGGAAAACTCCTACTACGCTGACCTCAGCCCCCACTATGCAGATGCCCCAATGCCCTGGCTCTCTGCTCTGATCCAGTACTGTAACCAACACCCCTTGATCAAGGTGGGTCTTTCTGAAAACCAACCCCCTGACCCCTCCTCACCCTCTGCCATGGTGGGTTAAGCAGTTTCTGCTTCCCACCTGGTTAGTAGTTTGTTTTGCTGTTTTAAGTGTTGTGATCAGTACTATCTATCCCCTGGTCAGCGTACCTCAAATAAATCTACAAGAAACTAATTATCTATAACTGCAGGCTGTAGTGCTCAAGTTAACCTACAAACTGCTGTCAAAACAAGCGTTATAGTGCTTTTGTAGCTCCAGAAAATGTCCCTAATTGGTTGACGCCTTAGCCCAATCAATCCAAGATAGGAGCTCAATTATTGCTATTCAGTCAACAACTGAACTTACTTACTAATATTATTGGCAATTGCGCCTGACTAAACATTGGCTGGCATCAACATTTAAAAATCATATATAACATTAAATTCTAATCATAATAATTAGTCAATAATTGACAAACAATTATTAGTGATAAGACATGGAGGAACCAATTTAAATAATTTGTCAAAGCCATAAAAGTTGGGCATGAAAATCCAAAAAAATTACTGAAGCTAGAAGAAGTTATCAATAAAGTCTTGTGTGGGTGATAAGAGGAATAAATGCATGCCAATGAAAATCAAGATCTAAAATGGGATGGTCACCAATAATAGAATTAGTCACTGCCAAAGTCCTGTGCATATAAGGTGAGAAATAAAGTCATTTATTAGAAGAGATTGAATGGAATTTTTGATAGAATATTAGTTGATCTGGAGGATACCCCCATATTGAGCACATATGTAAGCTTTTTTAATAAGTTTACTGCACATGTTCATCCTTTGGTGTAAGAATAAAATATATTGCTAATTTTATGAAGAAAAATAGCTAATTAAGTCTTATATAAATGGTTAAACACCACTCATATATACTCTTATGGATTTCATAAGAAACAAGATAAGGCAACTAATCTCTTCAACTTTTCAATAGATGTGAAATATATAATAAATATTCTACTGCCTAAAGTTTTTTCTTTATAAAAAAGCAAGGTGTTTATATAAGGTAGTATATACATAACTTTTTAGATAGCACTTCATAGATTGCAACAATCATTGCTTCTCATGAACTAAACCCTTCTGGGCTGACTTCTGAATTAGTGGGTTCCAATGCCTTATTCAGCCCAGTAGATCAACTTATAATAGCTAAAGGCCATTTATTAGAAAAATTAACTTATCATTCATTTATTAAGGCTTCATTGCCCAGGTTATCCTACAAACTACAAGAAAAAGAAATGTTGACTTTTGGTAGCCACAGAAAGTGCCACAAATTGTTTGGCGCCTTATAATTATTTTTTTATTTGAGGTGGGCTGACCTGGGGATGATACCGCACCAATTAAGGGAAATCAAATGAATGGGAAAAGAGGATAAAATCCGGAAAACCTCCATGCGCGGCATATGATAGGCCAGGAACTCCATGGACCGCCTTTGCTATTCGCTATCTCAGTTCGGGGCATTGGTGCGCAAAGCCAACACAGTCATAATCGTCCCCTACCCAAAGTTCCAGTACCAGAATCAAACTTGGAGAGGCAGTGGTAGAGGTCCCTATTCTACCACTGAGGTATCCTCCCCTGCACCTTATAATTATTAATCCAAGATAGGAATAATTATTAGCTATTAAATAACAAATAAATTTATCTACCAACAGTGTTGGTGTTTTCACTAATTAAATAATAGTTGAAAATAACATTGAAATTGGTTCCCAACATTAAACTCAACTACTAATTAATAGGCAATAATTGCCAAATCTTAATAAGTAATATGACATGTTAACCTAATTCATATTTTTTGTCATGGATGGATAAGTTGATAATATAAAAGTTCAAGCTTAAACTAATATGAGACTCTTGATAATAATTGACTTTTTGTATAAACTAAAGTTTAAACTACTTAAGCTAAACATATATATGGTAATACTATTCTAAAAAAAATGTATAATATAAAACATATAGATATAAGAACCTAAATAGATATAAAGGTACTAAAAGCTATTAAAAACTATGATGGACTTTATAATTTTTACTTTCTTGTTTATCTGTTAGGTAAATATTATAAAATTTATTAGTTAAAAAATATTACAGTTAATTTCTAAAGGGAATATACTAAACAAAAATACTATCTTGATAGAGTTAATAGATTGATATATCATCAAAGGTAAAACATTATAAAGTAAGAAGCTAAACTCTTTATTACTAGCTCAATTAACTCTCTCTTTGTTTTAATAACTTATTTTATATAATCCAAATTTTTAAGTTTTTTGTGTTTGATCTGCTTCTTTGCACATGCTGCTCCAAGACTATGTTAATTAGATTGATGCCTGCTGCCTCCTAATAGGCTGCAGTGCATCACCTTCTGACATTTATCAGCTGCCATCAAAACTCGCCTGGGCTGGCCCAGATATCCCCACAATGCTTTAGGCCTGTCATATTCTGGTGGTTGACTAAAAAATAAACCTTTGACAACCATCAGATTGGGCAATTATCCTTTCAACGCTTGAGCTAACACCTATACTCTCACCTCAAAGCCTATTGCAATTACACAATTTGGGCCAAAATATCTCAACTTAAATTCAATCAAGTACTTTATCAATAAGTTTGGGGCAAATACGCTCACATATTATGGCTGATTTCCTATGCATCAAATATTAGCAATTGGTCCCAATTATTAGGAACACAATCAACTAACTAGTATACAAAGTCATTTGGGACTGACCCAAAGTTACCATTTAAAAGTCCCATAAACCATCAGACAAACAAAAAATGTAATTAATTTCTTGCTTTAGGGCGAAATTTGTATGTCAATATGCATAATTGGCATGATAGCGCTTGCATATGGACTGCCCAAAAGGGAGTACCTAGTGCTATTGAGAGAAAGGCCTGCTGATGTCCTGATTAGGGGTACATCATCTAATTTAATTGATACAATAATTTCACATACAGTATATTTTGTCAGTAATATGATGAAACTCAAAATCAAGATCTTAGGACAATTTTGCTTGTTTTCATCACATTTTTATCCCAGAAAATCTCCCATTTTAAGAGTATTTTGCCACCAATAAACCTAAGAAAAGGTCTCAGTCATATCAGTTCAAGGGCCAAACTGAGGTGGTAAAAAATTTGTTGAAATTTTGTGCTTAAATGTGGCTAGGAAATGCCCTAGAGGTATAAATAATGGTGCCTGGCCTAATAACTGATTATTAAATAAATAACTTATGATAAAAGTTATATTTATTTTATTCTTTTCCTGGTATTTATCTGAACCCTAACCTTGTAGAAGTGTCAACAAGCTGGAAATGCCAATCCCACAGCTTGTATTAAACCTTCCTCAGAAGAAGTTTCTGATTATGTTGGGAAAATTAAGCCCAAATTTGACCAGAAGAGTCAGGGCTATTTTAGTCTCCTAGTGAGTTTCTGGACAGTCCAAATACTGTAAGCTACTGGCAATATTGAGGATTAATCTATGGAACTTTGTCCTGATTAAGCGTGCAGGATGATAATTATCAAGCAAGCTATCCTCAATTTTTACACCTGGTGCTCACTCAAAACTAGTGACACTCTCTCAAAATGGATTACAGTAACCAATTCCTGGTAGATTTGGCCAGACAAAAAAAGTGACATTGAGATGGAAACTATTGACAAGGCCATCTTAGATTATTTTCTCAGTCACCAAGGCTCCAAAGCCAGTACCGCCTACACCTGAAATCTTGTCAAAGTGGGGGAGCTCATGCAGAAAAATCAGTTGTCCCAAATAAGGATGAGGATGATACCTTAAACAACAAGGAATTTTTAAAAATTTGGACGGTTGTGTCAAGATTGCAGGCTAGAAACACTGAAATTACTCAGAAATTTGAGAACTCAAAATGCAATTATCAACTGCAAATTCCTGAGTAGATAGTATGGGCAAAGATATTAAAAGCATAACGTCAAATTAAGCTTTATTTTAAGAAAATCATGACAACCTCAAAAAACAAAGTGGCCAATGCTCACCCATCTTTAACAAGAAAAATAGGAAAAAGCTCTGTCTATTTGGCCAAAAAACAGTTTGGAAAAACTAAGGGTTGAATTCAAGCATCAGAATACAGTAGTTCAGAGCAATATTATTAAACCAAATCATCAGAAATTGACACTGATGCAGAAACTGATATTTTGAACATCCATTCTATACCTAGAGTACTGGCAGCAATCCCAACTTCAGATACTCCCCAATGGGAAAGAGGGCTGATTATGGGTGATAATACACCAAGATGTTCAAGAAGAAGTACAACCCATATGCCAAAACAGAGTGAGGTGACTTCAAACCATTGAATTTACCAAAATTTGATAAAGATGGGAACGTTCACTCTTTTCTCAAGCTATTCAAAAAAGCATTGAGGGGAGAATTAGACCATGCAAAAGGATAAGCAATGATCAACTCACTTGATGCCCATAGCTGTGACCTCATTATGCCATATTTGGGTGACAATTGGTTCTAACTGGACGCTAAAATTGCAATAACAAAACAGTTTGGAGGACCTGAGAAATTAGAAACCCAAAAAAGAGATCTTCTTAATATTGAATTCAAGCAGAATGAGACTATTAAGGACTTTGCAGATAGATTTTTCCTTGAGGCACAAGTTCTGCATGGGTGCAATGCAATAGATAAATTTGACACCAAGATTGCAATGGAGCATGCAATTATGCCCTTCTGTGAACTGCACAATGTCATGTTAACCGCATTTAATGGAACTTTGAAAATCCAAGAGCTTAGCAATTATATAAAAAGCTGTTACCATAATTTAATTACCCCTAATTGGTCCAAAGATCAGCAAAAATCCAGGTTTTTGGGCCCAAAAGCAACATTATGTTTGACCAGGGGAAAAATTAACAAAATACAAACCAAAAATTTGAGCAAAAGCAGCAAAAAGGGCCAATTACATGCCACAACTGTGGTCAAATAGGGCACTTTGCTAACCAATGCTACAGACGGTCCAACAAAAAGCCTGGGGTTAACTTTGCTCTATAAATCAACAGTGACAGTGAGGCGGGAAAAGTTCAGGTGGAGTAGAGGCGGAATGCTTTAACTCCACCGATTTTCAAATCATTCCACCTGACCCTGATGAGCTCTTTAGAGCCAAAAATGTTGCTAAAGACAACCTCCACCATATTGTGGCTAATGATGTCATGATGGTCACTACTCAGGCCACAGCAAAAGTAGATAAACCCTTGAAAATTACCAAAGAAGCCTGAGCAGAGGTATTAAAACCTTATGCAAAGCAAATTATTGATCAGGGTTTGGACCTAAAACCCAGATGTCCAACTGACCTACCTAAGCTTAACAAAGTTTAAGTAGATATTCCCATGAAGCCATAGCAGATAACTTCCCAGATATTTGCTCAAGCCTGAAATCACACCTGGAATCGGGCAGCAGTCACAGCATTCATACAATGAATACCTCTGAAAACTACTCTGAATGTACTTATATGGGCATAGCAGTGAACAAGGTGCGAGTTTGGGCCATTGTTGATAGTGGCGCTCCTATCAATATAGTCAGTACAAAGTTAGTTAAAAAACTGAAAATTGCACCCAATGTTGCCCACTGTCAGGAATATGGAACAGCTGGAGCACATACAACTAAATCGCTGGCCGCCTACAGTACCCTACCTCTCAGATTTTGATCTATTGTAGTAACAGCACCTGCTATAGTATTGCCAAATATGAACTATGACTTTCTAATTGGGACTGATTTCCTAAGAAGATATGAAGTCATTACCAATTATAAGGATGATACTCTCACCATTCTTGGCTAGACCATTCCGCTTTACTATAATTGAGATAAGGCAGTTGAGAAAATGAAACCCAGCCTATTCATAAATTTGGACTACAAAGATGGAGTAATCCATATTGAGTATATTAAAGCACAGTCAAAGATAAAACCACTACCCACACAGATTGATGAGTCAAA